>JANIJG010012967.1:0-110272 GCA_024611175.1 Megaceryle torquata | reverse complement strand
GGTTGGCTGTGCTCTGGGCTGCATGGGTCCTGACATCTCCACCCTCAGCTCGGGGGGGTCGTCTGCTGGAAACCACTCTGCTGTCAAAGGAGAGACAGGAATGTTACAGAAGCACATTATGAAACTGGAAAAAAAAAGAGCAGAGAGAGGAAAAAGTTGTGTTTTCAGGGTGTCCTTCCTTCTGTAGCCTAACACACCCGTGACCTGTCACGAAGAGCTTATGACCCCAGCTGCCTGCTCGAGTAACCTGTACTGTGGGGAACACTGCGGGAACAAATGCAAGCTAATAACTTCATTCCTACTGCAGGAGAACTCTGGGAAATCCATGGATCGTTGTGATGTTAATAGATCGCAGTATCATCTTCAAGAATAATCTGGGTTTTTTATAGATTTTAAGGTATTAAGAAATCCAAAAGGATTTGCAAAATTTAAAAGCGGTGGGAGTGGTTGGCATTAACCATTTTTCCCAGGAGACTTTTCCTATAAAACTGCTTTTTTGTGGCTATAAACTTTCTGTCAAAGGTCTTAATTAGATCTAGAAATATGCACATTGTGCAAATGCAGTGCCATTGTAAATAGAGGCTTTGGGAAATTATCATTATTCACCGCTGCAGCTCTGTGTTTAGAGTTTTGCAGTCTTCTAAGAAACTAATAAGCAGCCTGAATGATGTTTTCAGGAACAATTGGAACTTGTTGACAGCGCTTTAAAAATGTGTAATTCCATATTTTAAAGCAGTAACTGTTTCACGTTATGAGACAGAGGATGTAGCATTTAAACTGCCTGCATTTCAACTTCAAAATCAGCCATACGGGACAGAAGGGGTCCCTCTGGAAAAATATTCGTTTAACTCCTGATAAATTACTCATTTTTGCTTGTTTATTTTAAAGGACAACGTACACAGGAATGTATTCATGGCAGATGAATTAGCTCCTATATTATGAGCGTGCAGTGTGGTTAGTGAGAAGCCCTTACACCCCCCGGCTCATCAGGAACCAGTCGGATCATTTGTTTCATTCCAGCTGCGCCCTTTACATTTACATGGGGCCTGGGACAGAGAGGATTTCAAATCTCTCTTCTCTCATTTATAGAGTTATGCTTCTTTTCCAAATCCCAACTGCTTTAATCACTATTTGATTAACAAAAATATATTAATAAAAAAACCCCAAGCAAACAAAAAAACCCAAATGATGTCTAAATCAGCTTTCATTTCTGCTGAAGCAATGACCACTGAAATAATTGGAAGACTTCTCCCTAGTTCAGAGGACTTTGGTCAGCTTGTAACTGAAGCAAAACCAGCTTTTTTTAATGGTACTATTAATTTTTGGTCTTGAGAATAGCACAAAAAGTTCAGAAATAATCAGAAATAGAAAAATCATGTTGCGGTCAATTCAACTCTGTGAAAATCTTCACTGATTCATTCCTTTTACAAGTGAAACACTGAAATTGTTCTTTTGCTCAGTTCAGATCACTTCTCTCTCTTTGAACAACAGCAAGATCTCTTTAAACAAATATTAAAGTGCATTTGACTCAGCACTTGTTGGCATTTGACAGTTCTGGGTCCTGAATATGGGAAAGACATCAATGGACCAGCGTGATTTCAGCAGAGGGCCATCAAGATGGTTGGGGTTGGAGCTCTTGCCCTGTATGAAGAATATGTTGGAGCTGGGTGGTTGTTTGGTGTGGAGCAGAGGCAGCTTTGGAGGGTCTAACAGCAGCCCCACCAGCGCTTGGAAGAAGGTCACTGAGAAGACAGCCCCCATTCCTGACAGCTGTGCATGGCAGGAGGACAAAGAGCCAGTGGACTTAAATTGAGACAGGAGAGGTTCAGACTGGATAAAAGGAAACACCGACTGCACCCTCAGGACAGTCAAGCACTGGAGCGGGGCCCCAGAGTGTTTGGGCAGTTCCACCCTTGGAGGTTCCAAGGCCTGACTTAGTAAAGCCCTGAGCAGCCTGGTCTGACCCCACAGCTGAGCCTGCGCAGGACAAGACGTGGATTCTCCATGTGTCGGTCTAAACATTCCTGAATTGGGTCATTGATGCCATTTATGAGACACCTTTCATACAAGGGACACCTCATCTACGTGTGGAAAAAACCCCATCCAGTAAAGCAAGCATTGGTGGTTTCTCCACAATAGTCATCGTAAACTGGGACGCCTTTCAGACAGAACGAAGAGAAGCCTTGCAGTCCCATCCTTTGCCTTTCCACCTCTTCTCTGTTACCAGGGAGTGATTTCCATCCCTCCTGGTCTTTCCCACTTCTGAACCATTCTGTATTATTCAGAAGCTTCTACCTAATGATTACCAATTTCCATTCCTGTCCTCCCTCTCTGTGCAAAGCGCACGGTCCGGTGCTGGGGCACTGGATGGGCTGCCTGCTCAAAATCATCCAGTACATGCTGTGTCAGGCAGCTGAGCACAACCTTGGGTCATGGGCAGACTTACAATTAACTATCTATAAAGATATATATATGTCATTTATAGAGATGGTATGAGATCATGTCTCTTCATTGCTGGGTAGGAACTTAATAGGAAGTGCATTCGAAACAAAAATATGTGTGATTGAATGTATTCAACTTCATCTTCCATGCTTTAAAATTGCTCTTTCATCTACAGAAGCTAGGACTGTGAAATTGAAAGTACCTGAATGTTCACTTGAAAGATGAAGAAAGTCTTTCTGCAGGCGTTTGCCCTGGGAAAATGACGGCGCGTTTATATCTGCTGCCCTTTCAAAGCATTTTCTGAGATAAAGTTATTCACAGAATAATTTCAACAAGTCATTCTCTAGTCTCTCAGATCTCAGACTGAAGATTACTTTCAAACAGCTCTGAGAATGGATTTCCAGAAGTCAGGCCGAGAGAATTGGTATTCCTCGGACAGATCAGCGGTATGGGGTATATTCTGTCCTTGAACAGGCAAGCGTGACTCCAATTTCAGGCTTTCTTGATAGGCATGCTAATTTTCAGATGAAATCCAGTGTCCAGATGGTTTGTACGTTCTGGCCTTTCCTCACAGCCACTGATGGTTAGCTCGCTTGGAATTGTTCAGCAAATCATCCTTGCACCAGGGATGTACTGAAGAGCCCACGGGAGGGTGTGCTGAGGAGCCGAGCAGTCGCGTTGAATCCAGCAGACGTAGTTATTCTGCACGCATGTAATTACGGTCAAGGTAAGGACTCCATCAGTTATGTTCCTTTGCTCATATTTGCTGCCATTCCAGTGCAAAACATCTTTCACCTCGCAGCACATGGCCACCTAGAGATGACTCTGAGTTTCCTTACGGTGAGTCACCCCAGGACCCACCCCCCAGGTGTGTGCTGGGGACAGTGGGACAGCAAGAAGGAGGAGGGCCAGGGGATGGAGGGTGGACTGTGACAGCAGGCGAAAGCCTCCCGTGTTCCTGGACTGGGGCTGCACCTCATACCCCCCTCCAGCCTCCCCCCAGGTGATGCAGCTTGGGGAGCACTGTGGGACTCCTGCTTGCAAAGGAGATTAAAAGGTAGATGAATAGCAGGGCTGAGATGTTCTCCTCGGCAGTGCCTCCAGTCAGCGCAGCTTCCTCCCCGACTAGTCGGTATGGAAAAGGATATGAAGCATCTGGTTTTTGTAACAGATTGTTTTGTTTGGTCTGACTGTCTGTTTACTATTATTAGTAGGCTGGTTTCTCTATAGTACAGGTTTGTCAGGGAGGAACTTATTAAAAAACACATTTCTTGGTCTGTCAAGGAGCTTTTACATGTGTATCAGTGAAGGTAAAATTTATACTGTGCCAGGACTGAAAAACTGCTCGACAAAGAGAAACAGCTTCCTGGTAAGGAAGACGTTGTTTGGAAAATCATGCTCAGGACCTGGTCCATTGAGTCTATTTTAGTAGTCCTATTAAATTCTGTTTGAATGTACCAGGAGTACAACTCACTCGTACATAATGGGGCTACTCCAAAATAAAATAAACCCCAGAAATTATTAGGCCTGATCTCCAGACCTGGAAGTGAAAAAGAAAGTCAACAGACACCATAGGCAGGCTGTAGCGGATCTATGTGCACGTAAGCGCGCTTGCTGCGCGTGTGGGCACACAAAGCACTGATGCTGTGAAGAAATTCACTTTCTGAGCTGTAATTTAATAGAGAAAGTTTTTGAAAAGCACCTAGGAGAAGTGCCTGGCTGTGCTGGTTAGACGGGGGTGGCACCTGCCTCTGTTCCCGTGGTGTTTGTGAGCCGTCTGTCACTATGTTATAGCTAGAAGTGCATCCCACCTGCTCTCCTAGGAGACAGGTGCTCCATCTCTACACACACATACCTTATAGAGGTTCATATGGCAAATTCCTCAGTCCTCACATAGACTCCTCTGGTCCCCGTGAGCTCCTGCCACTTGGCTGAGCAGCCAGCAAGGAGACAGACCAGAGCCGCTGTGTGACAGGCTCAGCTGCCACCCAAGACCACCACATGACATCACAACCTGCCATAAATTCTGCCGTGACGAGGGAGGTGTGGATGTGACCGTGAGGAATTGGGTGTGCTCTCTGTCTTCTCCTCTACGCGGCAGATCCTCGGCTATTCTGTGCCGAAGGTGCTGTGTTCCTACTGGAGTTAATCGCGTACATTTCTTGAGGAAAACAAGCTGTTTACCAAATCTAAACTCCCTCTTTCAGAGAGTCACAGATCTTTGAAGGGAAGTAAATATGCTTAGGAAGAAGTTGAGTTGAACGAGTTCTCTCCCCAAAGGAAGTGTGAAAATCTCTGTTCTTGCACAGTTTCTGAAGCTAATAGACTTAAACTACCTTAAATTCCATCACACACAGAGGTCACCCTTTACACTTGAAAAATACTTATTTTTTTTTTCCCAATTACATTACCTGGTAGCTGGAAAGACACTTTCTTTAAAAAAAATTCTGATATCAGAAGCCTGTTTGGAGCCTAGTGCACATCTAATTATCTTTCTCAGTCTTAATTATTTAGCAAGTGCTAATAAACTGCACATATCATGACACTCATGTTTAATAAGCATATAAATTTAATTAATCTTCCCCCCCCCTTTGAAGACTAACAGACACAGAATTCAGTCACAAGGCCGTGGCATTATAACTCCCAATATAACATCAGGTTTTAATAAGCCTCCTGTTTGCTGCACACATGTGCTTAAGGCTGCCTGGAAACCAAATCAGGAGAGAAAAGGGATTACTTTAGATTACTTTGAAATGCACATTGTTTGAAATGGCCTCTGGTGACCAGCTTTCATGAATGGCTGATTTTACTTGTGGGGCACGTCAGCTGGCTCAATTATACCCGGCTCCTTTGTATGACAAGTGCACTTCTCGTCCGCGTGGAAATATGAAATTCGGTAAATCAGATGGTTAGAGATAAATTTAAGCAACTGTATATTATTAGAGGCTTGGAACTTAGCAGGAGGTGCTCTTGAAAACTGTGTGGGAAATTTCTTTCAAAACTTTCACAGGTTTGAAGTTAATATATTTATTTTTAATTTTCTTTAATGTTTTGTTCAACTCTATTGACAGCATTAAAATCAAAGACCTACCTTCCTCTTCTCTATTAACTCTGTTAGCAGTGCTAAAATCAGGAGCCTATTCTCCTTTTCTCCCAGGCAGATCATTTCTGCTGCAGTTAGGTATTTTTTAAATGCGATGGGAGTTTTTGTTTCACTCTGACATTAGTGTTGGAAACTTTTCCCTCCTGAGAACATCCCTTAACCCGTGCAGAGTTGTAAAAGCAGGCTGGCAAGTGTGGGTGACACTTTCAAGTCACCACAGGCTTTTTCCTTTCCTGTCTGTAACTGTTTGCAAAATTACAATGTAAAAACGTAATATAAGGTTCTGATTCTCCCTGCCTGCAATTACTTTAAATTGTAGCTGCTTTAGATTAATCCAGCCCGAGGCACTGATGATGCATCATTATAAGGCAGCGATCACCTCTGGAAGGTGAGCAGAGAACTGATTGATTAGGAAAGCGTGTTGGAAATCCAATAGGTAACGATTGGATTAGGCTGGGATAGGAGCCACGTTCTTTGTGCTCACCCTAAATCCTGTACTTTACAGCTAAGATTAGGGGATTAACCTTTAAGAAGAGATGGTAGGTCTTGCATTTTCCTGGCTCCTGCTGCACTGTCAATGTGTGCGGGCTCCATATTCCCGCGGGAAAGTGCCCCGCAGATTGACGTGGCCGTGCCTGGTAGTCTGAGATTGCAGCCTGGTCCTTGGAAATAGAAGATCAAAGTGTGAGAGGAGCATTAACATCCAATCATAGAATCACAGGCTGGTTTGGGTTGGAAGGGACCTTAAAGATCATCTTGTTCCAAGCCCCCTGCCCTGGGCAGGGGCACCTCCCCCTAGACCAGGTTGCTCAGAGCCCCATCCAGCCTGGATTTGAACACATCCAGTGATGGATCATCCACAGCTTCCCTGGGCAACCTGTTCCAGTGTCTCATTGCCCTCAGAGTGGAGAACTTCTTCCTAATTTCTAGTCTAAATCTCCCCTCTTCCAGTTTGAAGCCACAACCCCTCATCCTGTCACTACGAGCCCTCATAAAAAGTCCCAGCGTCACTACGCTTAAACCAGTCATCTCTCAGCTGCTTTTCCAAAGTGTTTCGCTGTATTAGTGAAATTGAGAGTTGATGTTGTTGTTTGTAGGGGGTTACAACCCTCTAGTCATCAAGGCAGTATGATTTAAGGAGTGATTTAAGACCTCTGAACTGCTGGATTGCTTTGGTGCAGCTGAACATCCCACCCCCCTGACCTTCTATTACATCATCTCAATCTGTCTGCAGAATCTTCATGAAATTACTGATTTTGTCAGGTCTCTACCAACACAGCTGTTGGGATTCACAGCATAGACTATGGGAGACATTAAGAGACCAATGCTCTCAGAGCGCACCTCCAGTTGATAGGATGCCCCTGACAGAGCGTTCTGGTGCTACAGGCAGACACAGGGTTTTGAAGAGGCCCAGACCAGGTGCCCTGCCAGTGTGACCAACCTCCAAGGTCATACTGGAAATACCAAAACGTGCCAAGTGCAGAAACCCTACTCTGCTTTTTATGAATTCTGAGAATTCTTCTTGTCCTTTGGCTTTTTACTTTTCTTGTGGAAAGCCTGACTGATTTTAAGGAGATGGAGAACGCTGGGGTCATATTCCTGTAAAAAACATTCATCAAAGCTAAAACAGTCAAGTCAGCAGGTGACAGGTAAAATGCAGAGGAAGGTAATGTTCCTCTGCTTGCGACTAGCAAGGAAAGCTCATTTTCTTGTGGTGGTTGTTACCTGAGGTTTTGTTTGTTTGAGAGGTTTTCTCCATTTGTTTATCAAAGAAGCCTGTAAGAAGAAATTACCCAAGATGATCTTTTGCTAAAGGAAACGAGACAACCTATCACTTGCAATGACAAGGCCTTCTGCTTCTTTTCTGTGCTTTTGATGTATTTTTGTGCAAGTTCCTAGCACTTGTCACCAAATCTCAAAGATGTCCTAAGGAGCAAAACATTCGTTTGTGGACTGTATCTTAATTACATACAACTATGTCAGGTTTTGGAGGCAGGGAAATCTAAGTGCTGACAAATAAGAAGTAAGCTGAAAGCACCAACGCTTGGGTGCAGGAAAAATAAAGTTGTCTGCCCTTTGTTACACCTTGATTATCACTTCCTGACGTGGGGCAATGCACAGCCCATGGCATTGGGGACAGACAGATGTCCAGTATCCTTGCTCATTATCCCCACGTTTTATTTCAAATAAGAAAGAAATCAGCTGCTGTAGGAGAGGTTCCCAAGCAGGGATATGTGGAAGCCACATTTCTAGAGTATCAAATGTAGAGTGGTCCGTACATCTTTAAAGCTGATGAGAGTACATTTGTGGATCCTCAGTGCCCTGGTTTCATAAACAAAGTGTATGATTCTGGAGAGATTTTTATTGGCCAAACACAAAATGGCACTTAAGTGACTACAGTAAAAATGTGGCCATGTAAACAAAGTGGATTTTCAAAGGGGAAAACGCTCATTTTGAAAACCAGCTGACTATTGTTGAGTTCCAGATTAAGCGAATGCGCTGAAAAATCTTAGGCACTTCTTGGACAAAATGAATATAAACTCTGTTAATGGTTTCCAAAGATAATAGTCTACCTATTGCCTTTCTCCCTAGTCACTGAAAGGTGCTCTCTTTAAGAGACCTAGAAATACAGTCCTCTTCCTTTTCATGCTTCATCACACGCAGTGGCACTGGACCCTTCTTCGCAGTGCCCTGCCAGTGTCATTCAGGTTTCACAGGTAATTAATTCTCCATGCCAACGAGTCCTTGAACTGCCACTTATAATACTAGTAGCACAGAACCAACTAAAGGTCCAAGTTTTCAGATTTTACCCCATGAAAGCTGAGTACAAACTATGAATTTGTGTTCTTGTGGAAAAAAAAAAGAGAAAGAATGACTGAAAGAAAAAATTGCATCCAGATGATGAAAAATAGTTTCTTTGGATTTCTCTGTTTTCATTTATTTACTGACTGGGTTTCAGTTGTGATAGGTATGCTCTATAGGAAAAATATTGTTAACATTTTCCAAATAGCGTATTTAGAAGTTATCATCAGCACTTGTTTACTCGGCTGGAGAAAAGCATTTTGTAATAGCGTCTGGATTTCTGAACACAGTGCAAAAAAATTAAGTTTACTCCCCTATGTGAATTTGAAAAGGTCCCTTTTAGAATCTCTCCTATTTTCGTTTATTTCTCAAGACAAATTACAGTGTCTGCAGGGGCACTTGTACGCTCCCAGCCAGTCCAACACAAACATTGCAGCTTTGTCTTCCCTATCAAGCCTGTATTTTGCCCGTTTTGTTCACTTCATTTCCTTCTAGGGCTGGGAAACGGGCTGTAAAAGGACAAAGATCACCTTTCAATAAAGATTTGTCATACGCAAAACTGAGATGGTTATGAGCAGCCAAAGGTGGCATTGCTGCGCCCTTCTGCAAGAATCAGTCAGGGAAACTCGGTTAATTAATTTTGGATGTGTAGATTAATCCTGGTATTTTCCTTGATTGCCAAGGGGGGCAAATTGGAGCTGGAAGAGAAACACTTCATGCTCTTTGTCCTAGGAAAGACCTGCTGCAGGTGGCCCCGGCTTGCTACAGGAAAAGGACTTTATGTAAAGATAGCTGATTTAGCCCAAAGAGAATGAAGAATACTTGTCAATGTTCACTTGGATTAGTGTAAATTTTATTAGCACTTGCAGTTTCGTGCTGCAGGGGATTATTCAAACACGCTGGTGCCAATGTTTGCTCAGCGCAGTCAGGATGACTGCGCTTTCTGGGTCAACATTGTCTGAAAAAAGTTTGCTGTACGGTACAGCTGAGGTAAGAAACTAAACACTGAGTCTCACTTCATGTAGCCTTTCATGCTTTGTGAGGTGAGTCAAAGTTTTGCTATTTAAAGATCGGGCATTTAGAGAAATTGTATTTCTGCTTTTGTACCTGGAGCATGTGGTGTCTGGTGTCTGTCAGGAGAAGGTTGACTTCTCCTGTAACCCCTCTCTCTGGGGCTTTTGTCAGCTTTTATGTGACTTAGAAAAAACACATGGAAATGGAACTATTTTCAAAAGTCAGTCCAGACTAATTACAGACTTCCAGGCTACTTATCTGAATGTTGTGTAATCACCAAAATGGCTTTTAACATTCGATGCCAATCCCCTGCACTGGCTTTGCAGTGCTCTGATGTCAGTCAGAGGCTGGACTGTTTGTTGGTGCAGAGACAATGAAAGACAAGCTTTCTCTGCAACAGACACTTGGATTTTCCTTTTAAAGACATTCACACTCTTCTGGTGTAATTACAGCCTGCCAGAGTGAGGAGCATGAAACTGTTTAGCTTGTGAAGCTTAAAATAAAAGGTGTATGTGAAAACAAGAACACGATCCTTTTTCTAGCAGTCCAGCCCCAAGTCCCATCCCCTCCCTCTCCTACGGCTTCTTCCCCGAAATGTAGAGCACCTTCCTATTAGCGCCTTTTTAGGTGAGTTTTTGTCTCCTGTGTTGCTCTCATCGAGTGATTTCTGCTTATTAACCTGCCGTCCATGTTGCACATCCGAATACAAAGCCCGGGGTGTGGGCGCACAGGTCTCCTCAGGAATTATGCCCCAGTGTAATTATACCTGTAGCGTGCACCCCAGTTCCCGTGCAGGCTCCCCTCGGGCAGACCCCTTGGATATTCCTGGGTTCGGGTGGTTCTGGGGGGTTGTTTGTTGGTTTTTTGTTGAGTGATGGCACCAAGCTTTATCCAGAATAGAACCAGGGGGAATGTACGTGGCAGGTCAGTGCCCTGGAGGGAGCAGGCGTGACCCCGACAGGGTTTCTTTCCCACCCCCTTCCTTTTTGCCCCCAGATATTCCCTCCCTTCCCTTGCCTAGCAGGATGGTTTTGCTGAGCTTCAGTCAGTAATGCCAAACTTGTTGAAGCCCAAGTGGCTGCCGGTTCCTCCCCAGCCCAGTCGGGTGTTTTCAGTGGCAGGTTGCAATCCGCTGCAGCAAAGCTGAGCCTCTGCGCTTGCATCAGGGCTTACAAAAGCAGGGCTGCGTGAGTGACAGGCACAGAGAGGGGGTTCTGGTAACGCGCCGAGCCGGGGAGCGGAGCACCGGGGAGCAGCCCGTGCCAGGGGTGCTGTGCATTATGGATGAGGCACTCAGGTCCGTCGCTGAGTGACGGGGGGACGGTTACGTGCTCTCACAATGCTGGGTAAGATCATCTGGACTGTCACTTAATATGAGCCCTCTTGTCGGTGGGAAGATGACTTTCCACGTAGTGATCCGCTGCGGGTTGGGAATGATGGCCACGCTCCCCCCTGCTTTGCAAGGGTTTGGTTGCTGGTGCAGGTGGGTTAGCCCAGAATACTGTTGCCCCTGCCAGGTGCCACGCGCGGGAACTCACCACTCTTCAGGGAATCTCAGGCTGACTACAATACTGGAAAAGCACCTGCATTTCATGATGTGAGATCCGCGTCCTCTACCTCCAGCAGCCAACGTGCCATCTAACCCCAGCGTGGGTGCAGTTAATACCTACCTGGGGGGAGGATACAGATTTTTTTTTTGTTTCCCTACTTTTTTTTTCTCTCAAGACAGAGAAAGAAGATGTAGCAAACAGTTCTGGTGACTTTGAAGCACAGCCACGGTGCTGAGGTCTCCGACTGACAACCTTCTGCTTTCTCCTCCTCACAGGGCTCCTCCTACAGATGTTCTGAACACGGCTGCATCCTGGCAATCTTTCACTGCGCCCAGGTACTGAATGTAAAGAACAAGCTGCATGAAAAGAAGCGTGGGGTGTAGGAGAGGGAGTGCTGAGGGGAGCACAGCAGAAGTCATGTCTCTTCAAAACACAGGCAGTGCCATGACTGCAAGCAAAAATTATTTGAGAAAGCGTAGGTGCAGAATGACCAGGTTTTTTATTAGAAATTGACAGAGTAAAGCTCTTTCTCAACAACAGGCATTATAATCACCTTCAGTGGCATGTGTCAGGCTTGACTTCCCCAGGCATCGTTCTTTCCCTGGGAGACTAGAAGTTTAGTTATTGCTTGAAGAGAATTTCTTTCCCCCCCCTGCAGGTCCTGAACATAAGAGCCCAGGCACTTCTGGATCAGCCTTTTCCTGGACGTATCGGAATTACTATGAAGTCTTGCTGGCTTGCACTCATGCTGGCGGTGCTCGGTACCCAACTGCTGACCAGCCACTGCTCCACCCTCAAGTCCCCGAGGTTCAGAGGACGCGTGCAGCAGGAGCGGAAGAACATCAGACCAAATATCATCCTTGTGCTCACAGACGACCAGGATGTGGAGCTAGGTGAGAGATACTCCTTACTTGCTACCTCATTCCATCACGTGTCTGCCCATGATTTCTGCCAAGCAGAAAGTGCTTTAAATGCAGAGGAGGTTCTGGTCCTGGAACGACATCAGAATGCAGGACAAATTTGGAGAACGTGCTAACAAATGTTATTTAATAGCACCCGTCACATTGAACTACAGGCCTTAGGAAATATGTGCTTATCAAAATCCGCAATGGGAGGCTTTAGTCACCAGCATAAAAGGATTTACTAACACACGTGAGGACGTGCAGGTGAAAAACTTGCATCAAAAGCCCTTTTTCACTTTGGGACTTCCAGTAGCATTTAAAAGCCGGAGCCTCACGCGGTTGAGCTTTCCTTGTGTGGTCGAGGGGAGTATCTGAATGCGCCACGTACGTGTCCCACGCATCTGTCTCACCTGACATCTTTATGCACAGAGACAAACTGGTCCAGTCTCAGGGTATAAGCTTAATATTTCTAGGAATTATTAAAGTGTTTAAAATCCATCTGCTTTAAAACTATGCTATATGGATAGAAATAGGATTGCTTGGCTTCTACAAGTATGCTAAATTCTCAGCACAACCTGGACTTACCAGCCAGAGGTGATTTTAACATATTTTTCTCAGGGTGGAAAAAGTTAAAACACTTGGATGACATTCTAGGAGGCCTTTGAATGTTTTTCATTAAGGAAGTTAGAAAGATATTAATGGTAGTTATGCATATAACTGATTTTTTGGTTTGCTGCCCAAAGTGAAAATTCGAGGAGAGAAAGAGGATCATTTTAGGTTACCCCCAAGCAAATAACTTTAGTTTTGGGGGTGGGAGGTAAGATCAAAAAGTGAAAAATTGGCAAATCAATTTGAAATTAAATCTTGCATTCTTAGTGTGTTTGGGATTTGGTTTTTTTTAATGAAAGACATGCTTTTAACAGACGTGTAGTCATTTTCTAAGCAAAATGCCATGAGACAAAGAAAAATCAAAATGTTTCATTCCAGAAAACTTGCAATAAAATAGCTCATTTGTTCTAAAATCACCTACTCTCAGCAGGAAGTTATAGACAAAAAGTGGTCTAGATCTAGAAGCAGTTCTTCAGTCGCTAGTGCTTTTGTACTTGTCACGATGCAGTAATGGTTTATACAGTCCTTAGGGGTTCCCAGAGCAGAATTAATATCATGTTTCTCGTGACCAAGAGTGGGTTTATGCAGCACAGCTCCAAGACCAGGCCTTTAGATCTGAGCATATCTTATCTTCTTGGTTTCCCACTCTTTCAAACATCCGCTCTCTTTTGCTGTGTGGCAGAATGAATGGCTGTTCCTGGCTCTGCTTTTGGCCCAAAATGCAGCTATCACGATAGGAATGCACTCTGCTTGATAGACGTGTTCTGAGAATGTCATTAAAAGGACCAAGCCATGTTTTTCAGTCTGAAAGAGGCTCCTTTCTGCAGGGTGCTGGGGAAGGTAGATCGGCAGAAGCACTGTGAGGCTGGTGGGACAGGTTGCCCAGGGAAGCTGTGGATGATCCATCACTGGATGTGTTCAAATCCAGGCTGGAGGGGGCTTTGAGGGGCTTCTCTCTTGGAACGCTGCTCTGGATGTTGGCAGGGCACGCTGGTTCCTGTTAGCAGGCAGCTGAGCGATAGCTGGGATGCTGCATCCACACTGCACAAAGAGAAGATGCAGGTTTCCCATTTTCATAGATCATTTTACTGGAAACAGAATTCAGCCCCAAGACTTACTGTGCTGTGTTATTCACACTTTGGCCAATAAACCATTCTGCTTATTTAAAAAGTAAAGCCATACCATTTCCCCTGTGTGAATTATCCCCTCACCTTTCCTGAAAAATCTTGAGTTTCCTGAAGGTCAATGGGAAGCGACGCTTTCTGCCGCAAGCAGAATAAAACTTAGGCATTGGTATCAAAAAATCGTGAGGCTGAAAGTCCCTCAGTATGGATCATTTGCTGTTGTATTCCCAGCACGGACATTTCTAAAAGCTGTTCTAAATGAACGTTTTAACATAAGAGCATAGAAGGTGTGTTACAGCCTTCAGTCAGGAAGGATTTGTCTCCAAAGCATGTGCAAGCCTTGAACCCAAATACTCAGCTGCCTGAGTGCAAATGATGTACAGGAGAGTTCTCCAGTTTGCGAGGCAGGGACCTTGCACTGAGTTAGTGCTCAAAGCGCAGGAGGGAGCGCTTCTTCCTATCGACCCGCACCGTCCCCAGAGTGCTGCCTGCTGAATACAGAGAAGTTCATCAGAACTGCTGTCTCATTCAACTTATCAGATAAACCCCACAAATTGCTCCATGACTCCAGTCGGTTCCTGCCTGTGCTGGGAGGAACGTGCCACAGGGAAGGATGTTACCGAGCAGCTGGTGGGAGAGGTGCGCAGCAGCCTGGCCCACAGCTCTTGAAGAAACTCAGTAAATACTTTAATGCTTGTTATGAGCCCTTGGTCACCAAATGCATTTCTTGATATGTGAGAATGGATTGAGAAGTGACGCTGAATTTCTTGCCTGACAGAACTGGCTAACTTCTGTGTCCGAAGTGGCTGCTCCCGGTTCCCTGGTTCTCCCCAGGCACCCCCTGATCGGTCATGCAGAGTGTGAGTGTCCTGCTGTCAGGCAGTGCCCCAGTATGTGTGCCCCGAAGACTGTGGCCAGATGGTAAAGAGCACAAGCTGTGAGGAGAGCTACAGACAGCAAAGGATTTTAACTTAGATCAGCAAGTTTTATCCCCCGCTTCTGTTTTGTTTTCCAAATGAGGAAGTCCCACCTGCTTTGAAGTGCCTATTCCAGAATTTCCAGAGGGCTAAATCTATTATCAGTGTCAGTAAGTGCATACCTGGAGGAAAAACTTACTCCTAAACAGCAGGTTTGCAGGAGCAGAGGGCTGGCCAGGCAGAGGAATGAGGAAATGCTCCAACAGCTCCTCATTTATAATGCAGGAACACGCCCGTCAGCTCTGCTGCGCTCTCCGTGCATTAGTGGACCAGGGCAGAGCCCTTTCCATCCCAGGATCTACAAGCGCTTTACAGCTGAGCTCTCCAGGATAAACTGTGACTTTAAAAACAGGAGAGCTACAGCAAAACCAAAACAGAGCAAAAACTGAGAAGAAAAAAGGCAGCCTGGGGTCCAAGATGAAGATGTGTAGAATGAGGATGGTCTCTCTTCTTACTTCTACTCAGCAACTCAGTGAAACACTCCCACTCATACAAATGGAGACCTTTTGTGTTCAAGGACCTCTCCATTACTCTCCTCCTCCTCCATATCTCTATAAACACACCAGTTTTGCCTGTGCTGAGTTCAGGAAACCAGATGCTCTGCATTTAGAAAAGCAGGGCTGTGAAAGAGGAAGAGCCCAGAGCGATGGTGACTTATACGCAGGGTATTAAACGTATCCTCAGTGATGTGAACGTTGGCACTGCACAAGGAAATGCTGAAGAACAAACTGCCTCTGCCTTTTTTTTTTTTTAACCAAATAATTCTGATGGAAAAGAGTTCATGTTCAGCTCTGCCTCCCTAGCCCAAAAGCGAAACAGAGCATGCTTCGAGCATGCTTTTGCTGTTCAGAGCCACGTGTGGGTTTGCAGCCATGGCTTCCATCGTTTTAAAACTTTTGGGTTTCATTTGATTTTCAAGCAACCCAAACAAAACCAAGACAATCTCTTATCTTGGTTTTACAATCAATCCTGATTATAAAACCAAAGGGAAAAAAAGAAAGTAGAATTCCAGAAAGCCTTTTTCCATCAAAATCATCAAGTGTTACAGTTACCAGGCTTGTTTCCTGGGCACATACTGACATAGCCATGGTTCACCCTCGCCCTTCAGTCTCTGTGGGGTCGGGCAGCAGAAGGAGCAAGTTTACCGGCTGTCAGCAGATACCGACAGCCCCTGGCAGGAGCTGCTCGGTCCCTCTGCAGTCAGAAATCTGCCAGCCTTGCTCGTCTCACCTTGTTGCCCATGCAGATGTTTGAAAGGATGCAGAAAATGTCTTTGTTCTTTAAACTGGATCAATACAGTGTCTTGAGAGAAAGGTGCTGAATTTTGCCAATATTTTTTGCACACAGATTTATCCCCGAGAGCTGATTTTGAGCACAGTGCTCTGGTATCGGAGCCAGACATGCTGATCCTGTGTCCACAGAAACTTTCCTTCAGAAAAATGGTTGCAGAATTTTCTTTCTCCTCCCCTCATCTCTCACTCCTTTACTGCCTTCCCCTCTCACTGATTATCTGATAAAATGGAAAGACTTGTAACAGGTTCATTGGCAGTCTTGGCATTTTACATATTTTTCTGGCACGCTGACTAATGAGGCAGTCTGTGCAATGTTCTGTTTTCCTACAGCCGTGCGTGAAGAACTAATGGCCGAGGAATTTGATCCGGCTCTGAAACTTTAACATTACACTTAGAGATTAGTCTGTATTCTAACTTGGTTTTGAAGCCTGAGGAGAAAAAAAAAAAAAAGAACTCAGTCTTGCTGGAATCCTGGAGAATGTTTTTGGTGATATAATAAAAATCTTGCCTTTTCCCCTTAAATTACCTAAGCTACAGAGTAGAACAGACTGATGTCCAAAGGCGAGCTAATCACTGATCCTTTACTCTTAATAGCAGACGATATTTTCTACCTATTTTTTGCAGCACGGAGGTGATCAGTACCCTGGGGTGATCAGTACCTCTTATTGCAGGGTCCTTGCAAGTGATGAATAAAACCAGGCGGATTATGGAGAACGGAGGGGCCTCTTTTATCAACGCGTTTGTAACCACCCCGATGTGCTGCCCGTCACGCTCCTCCATGCTGACGGGCAAGTACGTGCACAACCACAACGTCTACACCAACAACGAGAACTGCTCCTCTCCCTCGTGGCAGGCCACTCACGAGCCGCGGACCTTCGCCGTGTACCTCAACAACACCGGCTACCGGACGGGTGAGTGGCAAACCGACAGCGGGTCTTTGTTCAAGTGAAGGTGCCGGACGTTCAGCGACGGGTCTCGAATCGCCGCCTAAAATGAAGCTGTTGTTGTCCCAGTTTGGGTTCACAGAGTGGAATTTTGGTGTTATGGAGAGGGGGGTGGTGTTGCCCACTGGTCCAGATCTGCGGCTAGCGGCCACGTAAAGGAACTCGCTTGTAATCGAGCAACATATTTCCACATTTGGATATCCCAGGTGGGACATAAGCTGTCGGGCAGTTACACCTAGTGCGAAAGAGGTGCGTTTTAGTGGCATTGTGGGTCTGAACTGGCAGTTCCAGCTGTGATTATGGTCAGTATTATGACCTGCTTGTGGACAGCTGCTAACAGTTATGGAGGAAGATGCCAGGGCCAGGCTGGGGATTGGTGCCAAAGGACCTCACAGGAGTGAAGTGCCTGTCATGGGAGTGAAACAAGGTGAATGGTATAATTTAAACTCTGCCATGGGGCGATATTTCATTTGCATTTTCTGAAAAGGAGTAGAAACATGCCTTTAAGAAGGATTGTTCTGCTGTGCACCAGTAAGATTTGATAGTTTTCTTGTAAATTCCTGGTGGTTTTCCGTAGTCGGGAGATCCCTTTCCTGTCTACAAAGAACTCTTCATATTCCTCTCGTCTGCACTTCAGCTTGATGTAAAACCTGATTCATTTCTGCAGCACCTATCCCCCCAGATTCAATCTGTAGACACATTAGGCTCCAGCCTGACTTCCCCTTCGCGAGGTAGAGGAGTTGTGCGAGGTCATCAGGGTGCAATTTGTCCAGAAGCCTCGTCTGACTACAAAGAGTCCCCTTTACAGGACCAACGAGGCACTGAGCTCTCTGCCAAGCGTGTTCCTTACAATGTAACTGGCAGCAAAGTGATTTGTCTCTATCAGCAGCTTAGGCTCAAGAACGGGCTGCTTTCAGAAGGCTGCAGGACGGTGTCTCCACGCTGTCTGCTTGTGCTAATTCTCTTCAGGCTGCTAGATCCAGCACCTCAGACTTATCTGCCCGTTTGCCACCTTTTCTTCACCACGCAGACCTCTTGCTTGATTTTCCTTTTGTCTTTCTGCATCTGTAGTTCCTGGACAGCTTCTGCATCCTCTGCAAAAAGCCAAACCAGACAAATATTTACTTTCTTTGGCCCTGGGGCGACACACGCGCTGCAGGGTGCTTCGGTCTCTATTGAGCCGGTTTCGGTGTAGCTGCCAAACCTGAGTGAGGGTCAGCATCCAGGCTGGGGGGGGGAGAGAACTGACAATCACTGCTGGAAAAGGTGCTGAACTCACCCTCAAATACGAGCTGTGTCTCGTGGCTTATGTCTCAGAAATCCTTTCTGCTTGAGTTAAGGCTGCTTCATGTGGGATCTGGCTTCTCTGTTCTTAAAACATTCAGTATCTTGATGATTTGTAGTCTCATATTTGCACATCTGGGGTAAACACTCTGCTCTGGGTCTGTCTTCTGCACTGCCTTGGATTACGAAAGCATGTGGAGATGGCTACTAAATGCAGACTTGGCCCTGCTTAAATGGAAAGGAAAAAGGTGTCCAAGGAAAAGGAAGAAAGAAAATCCCTTTCCAAAGGCAAGCAGAGAGAACATCAGTCCTAGAGCTGTCAGGGTAGGCGAGGTTTAACAAGGGGCAGGAAGGAGAAAAAGGAAATGGAAACAAATGAAAATACTTGTTTGGAACTCTGATTCTGACCAAGGTACATTGTTTGACCCTATAATATTATGGCCCCAAAGAATTTATCCAGCTACTCCTTGTAAGACAATATTCAGAAGCAACACTGCCAAACCAAAATCACTTTTGCTTCTAATGATCATTAAAAAAAAAAATCCCTAAATAATTTAGGATGTTTCAAAGTTTATGACTTCCTTTGCTCACAAGCTGTATGCTAATGCAGCCATGAGTCAACTGCACAGCTCTCTGAGCTCTCTGATGGTTGGAATCCACCAAATTGGCAATACAAAACTCGAATTTGTAGGAACTATCAGGGAAGACAGAGTAAATAGGTAGAAAGAGAAAACAAAGCAGCTCTGGAGAACTTCAGGGAGATGAGGTACTTGCTTTAATTGCACAGGCACCAGCTGCTCATACTGGAAAGGGAACAGGGTCACTGTAAGCACTTTCAAATTCTGCGGAGATGGTGAGAAAGGCTTGGGAAGTTTTCTTTCATTGCAGAGTTTTAATGCAGTAGACAGCCCTTCAGCTAGTCAGATTCAGAAATGTCATTCAGAAGATCATCAGATGCAGGAGTCGGGAGATTTTGCTGGTTGTTGGCCGGTTATTTGCTGTTCTTTCAGTCATCCCCGTGCTGCTGCTGAAGGCCCTCGCTTGCTTCACCTTCTGCTGCTCAGTCCCAGCCCGTGGCGGGACACGTGGCGGTGGCTCAGACACACCCTTGGGCTGTGTCCGTTCCACGGCCGTTCTGCATGAAGCCCGGGAGGGCACTACCCAGCTGTGGCTTGGGAAGGGGGATTGTGCCACCACATCTTCAGAGCTGAGCGCTCTGCGGGAGACTCAGCGGCAGAGGCCTGACAGCAACATGGCCAATGTTCCGGGACCTGTAACAATCGCTTCATTGGTAGCTTGCCTCTCACGCTTTGCACACCACGGGGCTTGACATTCTTACCAGCAGGAAGTCTCACCCCTTTGCAAACATGAAGAGAAATTCAGGTTTAAAATCCTCACCCTGACTTAGTGTCTGCAGCCAGAGCCCTCCAGCTAACACTGAGAGAACGCCGCACACTCGGGTTCCCTCTTAACTGGTTTAAAAGAGGCTGGGGAGCAGCAAGCTAATTTAACTCATAAATGTTTTACATAATTAAAACTATGCTTCGCTTTCCAACCTTAAACTGCACTTTCAGTCAAACTAAGAAATGTATAAATAGAAGTGAAATGTGCTGAATATACTCAAATAGTCCACAAAAACAGAAAAGTAGAAGAAGGGGGAAGGCTGAAAAGGATAATGTGCAGGATTTTCTAGTTCCATGGTATCATGTGAAGTGAAACTTTTTTTTGGTTTCTTTCCAGGACCTCATCAAAACCCACAGCATGTTTGCCTACTTATGCTTAAAACAGAACTCTGTGCTATTAAATATTGCCCAGAAAACTGTACGCTACCAGATTTTTAGCAAATTTATGCATTCAAGAGCTTCATTTAGGAAGGTCTGGGTAGAATATTTTCTGTGCAGCTATTTCATCTCCCTTGTTCGTGTGGCCAGACGACAGCCTTTGGCAGCATAATGATGTGCTGCTCCTTGAAGGGGGAAATTCCCTGGGTTTAAAAAGATGGACAAGTTCTATCAGATGGCCTGATATCGTCATCAGCAAGGGTGGGGCTCTTGGATCCCCTCTGCAGAACTCCACCACTTTCTTCCTGAGCACCGTG
Organism: Megaceryle torquata; assembly: GCA_024611175.1. Classification (NCBI taxonomy): domain Eukaryota; kingdom Metazoa; phylum Chordata; class Aves; order Coraciiformes; family Cerylidae; genus Megaceryle; species Megaceryle torquata. The sequence goes on along the minus strand of JANIJG010012967.1, from coordinate 90,131 downwards.
GAGTTTTATCGTGTACATGGGAGGCTGGGGGTGGCAGCTACAGGTTTTCAGTTGCCTGCTGAAAGGAAAGTACCGGTGAGACTTGGGAATCCTTTCAGGCATTGCTGTGTCCTCCCCACTGTCCAGCAGCACCTCTGGATCCCCTCATCCTACCCTGTGAGTGGAGCAGTCTCTGCTCTTCGGTGTTCTCAGCCCAGCTTTCTGTCCCTGTGCCTCACCTTGGCCTCTGCTCCGAGCCTTGTCCCCCAGCCATCAGTCCTCAGGTCTTTCTCACCCTCCCTCCCCTCCTGGGTCCAGTCAGTCCTTGACAGAAGCATCCTGTTCCCACCGCTTGTCCTTATCTGGTCACCTCCCACCCTCTGTGTTTCAATCAGCCTTCTCCCACCTACTGCCCACCACTCAGAGGGGACAGGGAGCGAAGTCCCGAGGTGCCCAGATCTCCAGCACGCAACCTGCAGGATTTTCTTTCCAAACTGAGAGCAAGCTTTGGACAGACTTGCACCAGGATGATAAAAGATGTCTCCTTGACAGGCAGTCCATCAGGTCTTTGATAGAGTTCATGCTCTCAGCGCAGAGCTTGGAAGTGCTATCAAATGAACTCTCACATAATTTTTTTCAGATGGTAAACGTAATTCCTTTTCCATTACCGTGGTTCTCAAATGTGGCTACTGTTCGGGCTAAGAAGTTTCAAAAAATTCAGCCTGAGGCAGAGACCAGTGTGGAAAATTTCAGTCCAAGTATGAGAAAGTTATAAGCAGCTGAAAACAGGGGCTTCTAATGAGAAGTGTCAGGCAACATCGGTACTGGAAAGTGCTACCAGCTTGGCCCATAATGCTGGCTTTGTTAAGATCATCTGGGCTACCGATTGCTGTATCAAGTTATCAGCTAATGCCTTCTGCAACTGCTGAGTTATAAAATCTTTAATGCTCTTTTTGGTTACAATGGTGAGCCTGGCAGCAACTGGGAAAGACCCACAAAGCTGGAGGAAGAGTAGAAAACCTGAGGTTTTCTGCTGCGGTTAAGTTACAAGACTGGGAACTGTGAAGTCTGAATAATATTCTTGGCAATGCCACCGGCTTCCTGCGTGACTTCAGTCTGGCTGAAGGTTAACCTCTTCTGCCTCACTTTTGGGGCATTTTCAGGCGTTTTCAGGACAGCGCTTGCTCCATTTCCCAGGCAGTGCTGGCATGCTGGACTGGCTTTCTGCGCTCTAGTGGTGCCATAGGCTAATCCACTGTAGGTTTTAAGCAGAGAGGAAAAACCAACTTTCTCAGGTTTGAATATATTGCTTGCACAGAGGGAAGAAAGCCCAGAGGGATTTACTGGAACGACCCGGAGGCTGCAGCGTTGCTGGGCTCCATCCCCAGGAGCTCAGAATCGCTGCATGTCAGCCCCGAGGTGTCACACGCACGGCGCTTCGCAGCTCCTGGGATCGGCTCCCTGGCTTTGCCGGGGGAAGTGGGCTGTCTGCTGGCGGCTCATGTCTGGGTCAGGGTGACTAAGCCTTTCTGCAGCACGCCTTTCTGGGGGCTGGGGTTTGTTTTACATCGGAAATGTCCCCAGAAGCCTCCACAAACAGCGAGGGCGTACGTAGAGCAGACCACACATCCTTTGATCTGTGGCAGCGTGGGGATGTCTCAGCAGCAGATGTAGCCCAGTTCACCTGTGCACTCATCCAGTAACGCTGGCAGGAGTTGGGGGATTCATTCTATTGTGCAGTGCTGTGAAGGTTAAGTCGTAAATGCTTGTAGAAAATACAGGGGGGGAAAGTACTGGGAATTTTGAGAATTTTAATCTTTGGCTATAAATACCCTGGCTCCAAACTCCAGAGACCTCCTGGGTCAAATTCTCCTTGTCTTGCACCCATTGCAAACCTCCAGATCTCTCAGCCCAGTTCAGGAATCATTAGCTAATTGATAAAGGGAAAACAAAACCCCATATTAAGGCATCTGTTCATGTTAGGTACCAGACGTGTGTATTTTACAGCTGCTCCTGAGACAGGGAGCTGTCTGTGTAACTGTTCACCGTGCTGTCCGGTGGTGTGTGGAGCACACTCATACAGAAAACAATTATTCTGATATACTAAGCTGCTCTACATGTGATTAAGTATAACAATGTGTCCTGGGAACAGTTAGGAAAACTGCCTGAATGCAGACAAAACCTGTCTGATTAGAATGCAAAAATCAGCATTTATCTTCCCTGTTATCCCTGTGGGGGCCATCACATGCAATAATGAAAAGATGTCCCTTGAAATGGCATTACTTTTTAATGAGGCTTTTACCCATTGAGTCATAATCCCCGTTTTGTTAATTACAAGCAGAAATGGCTTCCTAGACCCTGTAGCTGCTGAGTACCAGCGGCTCCTCAAGCTGAGCGTTCCCAGTCAGTAGTCAGGCTTGGGCAATTCAGCAACTGTTGGGCTACAGTGAAGTTAGGGATGTGGGCTGGCTCTCCAAGCCCAGCACGTGAAGATCCAGCAAGGGCATTGGCACATCACGGTGTCAGCTCTCGGGCGGCTCTGTGACGTGTTCCATAGAGCTTTGGTAGTTTAGAAGATTCTGGTTAACAAAAAAGACACTCATCGTGATGACTTGATGATGATTATCTGGTCCCATGGTCACCGTTGTGCTTTCCTTTTACTCTGGCTCTCGTCTTCATTCAGAGAGTGAAGAGCCAAGTGCTAACTGCTGGCACTGGGCTCCAGCTCAGACTGCCCTGCCCTGTCCTGTCCTGGGTGGTACTCAGAAAATCCCACGGTGAAGGGACTGAACTCTTGTCTTTAGGTAAAAGCCTGGCTTTTTCCTAATTACTCACATCCTCCTGATCTTTTTGACCAACAAACCACTCTTGGTTAAAGCAATTTGGCAAATGTGATCGATTATTGCAGCTACCGCTGCTTCCCCCAGCGCGGGGGGCTTTGCTGCCCATCGGCACGGGAATCGCTTGATTCTGCAGCTTGGGGAAACATCTATTTCTGCAAACTGTCACTCAAGGAGCTGCTTAAAACTTGACAGCTCCGAGATTATTTTTATGATAAAATACTAAATCATTGCCAACACAAAGGTGAAGGGTTCAGGCTGTCAATCTGAAGTCTCATAACGTGCACCGAAATGCGGGGTTCGGGGGCCAAAGGGGAGCTGACAAAACATTTTTGAAGTTGGAAAATGAAGTAATCTAAAGCAAGGAAATTCCAAGGTGGATCAGCCCACGCCAGCCCCAAGCCTCCCTTTCCTTCTCTAAATTGAGTTTATCTTTTCTCGTCCCTGTGTCCCGGGTAACTTCATCGCTGCAGCTTTTGCTGCTGGCTTTCTCTCAGGTAATGCCTGAGCATCGCAAGAGAGAGGAGAGAGCAGCTGGCTCTTGTATATCTTAGTGCCAAAACTGAAACCGTGGGGACTTTCTCAGGTCCATAAAGGAGCCCCCTGCGGTGACATTAAACTGAGAAGCTGCAGCAGCAAGTCTTTCCTGATATCTGTGTGAGGTTTTTCAGAGCTTGGCCATTTTGAGACAGATTTTTTTGTAGCCACCTCTGTATTTACAAAGGCACCAGGAGACACTAGAGCTTCTTAGGGAAAAGTTTCCCAATGATTTCTAAATGGGCAAACACTTTTATTTTTTGTTAACCTTTTTCTTGGAAATTGCTGCACTGTTTGGCTAAAATGTTCCATAGAGCAAAATCCAGCCTGAGTCAGATGGCATGGAAACCTTCCTCACTAATGACTGAAGTTTGGCAAGAGAGTTCAGATCTCCGAATTAGTTAATCTTAATTATAGGTGGGGCCATCAAACCATCCTACGTGATAAATTGCCACAAGTTCCATTTCGCAGCTCAAAAGCCTCTGATCTTTGTGGGAGGTGGGTTGGCAGTAGAGTCCTTCACAAACGAGGTCATGCAGGAGCTGCTGCTGGATCTGGGGTGGCATTCAGGAGGGCTGACCTGAGATCTCCCCCATAACCACAGACTGTCCTTGATTTTGCTTGGCTCCTTAATGCTTCCTCTCTCTCAGTGATGTCACTCTCCCATGTTTTTCTTCACTCTTGTCTCTCTGACTTCTCTTCCCCTTCTACTCCTTCCTTGGCTTCCCTTCCCACAGTGTTTCACCCTTGACCATTACACTTTCCCTGGACATCTGGAGGGGTTTAACCCAGTTTGGGTGCCTTAGATGAGAGGTTTGGTCTCCATTCCGGGAGTCAGTGGTGCCAGGCATGTATTCCCTCCCTACATTCACCCTCCTCACCTCAAGGTTCTTGACTTCTGGTTGGCCTCAGGAGAAAAAAAAAGAGAGAGGCTTGAGTTGTTTTCTTGGTGACTGTGGGAGGAAGAGCTGGAAGCCTGGTCTAGTGTCTGTAGGACTTGTTTATATGTCACATTCCACGTGGGTTAGGAAAGTAACATTGCATATAGCTGTAACCTCTGGTTAGTGACATCTGGCAGCTAAGTGTTTCAATTGCACCATATTTATGTTGCCGCAGGCAGCTCTTAATTATGAGCATTTTGATTTTTCCACCAGTTTTCCCAGGAAGTTCACCATGCCCACATCAGTCAGATCTGAATTATTTAAGCCTTTCCACAAAAGTGTTTTTCTGGCTAGATTCAATGTGTCTAGGTTGAATGTGAGGTTTTCCAAAGTGACTTCATCTCCTAGTAGGAAACAAGTCCAGGGTTTTGTGGCATGTCCCAAAGCCCAGGCGAGGAAGCGATGCTGGGCAGCAGCTCCTGGCCGGGGCCGGCAGCGAGGGCAGGGGCTGTGCTCTGTGAGAGGTGCTGTGAGCTGGCTGGTCACCACACTTCCCAGAGGTAGCAGAGCAGGGCAGAGCCATCCAAACCGACCTTCTTAAGGTCAAAGACCATACAGGAGCAGCTGAAGTTCTTCCATACCCATCTGTCACTGGAAGCAACACAGCTGCCTTTGCCAGGGTGCCCTGCCAGCATTAATCCTCCCTCCCAAAGCCCCTTGGATGGCTTTTGGTGTCTGTGCACCTTTGGCGTAAGCAGTTCCCAGCTCCTGGGTAGCCTGGAGCCCGCTGCGCTCTGACATTGTTTTTCTTTTTACTTCCTTCCAGAGGAATTGGCAGGAGCACCTGCAAACCCTCCTTGGCCCGGCGGCAAAGACTGAAAGTTTCAGTCTGAGTGGGTTCTGACTTGTCACCTGGAGCTAAAGGAAAAAATACTCTTGGTTTGGCAGGCCAGGTAGAGGTACTTGGCCTTCAAGTCTTTGTCTCTGTTAGTTTTTTTGTTAGTTTTTAGAAGCTGAGCAGCGAAGCAGGGTGGGGAACCCTCTTGCTCTACACAAACATAGTCCCATGAGATGGAGATCTGGACTTCCCAGACCAAACTGCTTATCAAACCAGCAGATGTAGCCGGGTTGCCAAGCCGAAACTTTCAAAAGTTGGAAGCAAAGCTCTAAAACATCACCGGACTTGCTTAAAACCACAAGGTGTTTCTCAGATGTTCCCTCTGGGTGCTGATTTTAAGTGGAAACCAAGAGAATCACACTCCTTCTGGGGGGGGAAGAAAGAAAATATTTCATGTGAACATTAGATTCCAGAAGATTAAGAAGAAAACCTAAAGTGAGCTTTCAGCTCTCTCAAAAACCCTGGAAATAACTGATTTTAATTTAAAGACCCTTTAAGGTATAAAAAGAAGATTTCTGATGAAGCAGCTCTGACTCATTCTAACCCATTTTCTCTTCCTTCATTCATGCTTTTGACTAGGACTACAAGACTTGGACTGCAGATTGCAAAGCCTCACGTGTGTGTGTTCTTTTTGTTTTGTTTTGTTGTTTTTCACTTTCACAGCTTTTTTTGGGAAATACCTCAATGAATACAATGGCAGCTACATCCCTCCTGGGTGGAGAGAGTGGGTTGGATTAGTGAAGAACTCTCGCTTCTATAATTACACCATTTCTCGCAATGGTAACAAAGAGAAGCACGGATTTGATTATGCAAAGGTATTTCCAGGCACATCAGTGCCACACTGTTAATCCATGTAAAAATAACTTTTGGATAATTGATTAACCAGGTCATTAATTAATTAATTAACCAACTACAGCCAAGAAATTTGAGATGATGTTCTCTCTTCAGGGCATTGCAGATCAATTTTCAAGTGAGGATATTAACTGTGCGATGTCTCTGCTGGCAAGTGATGGGTCAGTGGCAGAAGGAAACAGTAAATAGTGGCCTTTCCACAGAATAATTGTGCCCCTTGCACTACTGAAGTTTAAAGTTAGCTGAGCATTGTCAGTTGTTACCTGCACAAGAACCCTTAGCTGGAATTGTTTTCCGTTAAACAGAGCTCACCCAAAACGCAGCCGTGCGAGCAGATAAGCGCGAGAGCACGGCCGCTGGGAAGCTCCAGAGCTCGCCTGTGCTCTCGACAGAGTTTGTCGAGCACGCCCGGGTGACCTGCCTGCTGCCGGGAAGCTTCTCGGGAAGGTTGAGGAGCGCAGGTCGCAGACTCTCCAGCCTGCAGAAAGCAAGAGCTGGAATTTCCTCAGACTGCAGCTCGCGGAAGATGATACAGATGTTGCAGCTGCGGTTTCTGACCCATGTAATGAGATTTTATTGGAAGCTCACGATGCCTGTTTCTGATTTCCCCACCCGTAGAAATTACATGATACTGATTGTATATTTATATAGAGTGAAAAAAAAAAAGAGAAAATGGAGAATACTGGTTAGTTACACATTCCTTGCACACCCTGCGTATGTAGCTACAGTAAATAGGGCGGTAGGAGGGGGTGGATGCTTTGGGACAGCGTTCCACTTGAACAGGGCACAAACCCCTGCACAATCCCAACCCCGGTGCCTCACGCTCGTTGCCCATTTTGGAACCCAAAAGGTCCCTCCCTGTCTCTTCCACACCCCTGTGGGGATCGAGGCAGCCGAGGGCTACCGGCTGCGCTCCAGGAGAGGGGCTGGGGCAGGGGGGACAGGAGCGGGGAGGTCACAGCTGGCTGGCTTGTCCCAGCACTGATGTGCGACGCAGACCTGGTCCCTCAGGCTCTGCTTTTGCAGCTGTTCAGGGCCTTGAATCCCCAACATCTGATTAGTCATGCCTGGAAGTGCTTGAAATTACAAACATTGTCCCAGTGCTTTCTCAATGAAGCTCGCACCAGACCTCCAGGCCAACAACGAATACTCCAAGGTGGCAGGTGGTTTAATTTAAGTCTTCATCTTTTTTTCTTAGTTCCATTTCCTCCCTTCCCCCTTGTAGGCTTCCATTGCCACCTTGGCTGTGGGTTAAGCCAGTTTATTAGCGAGTCACAACCTTAAATTCAGCAGCTGCACTGCTTAAGGTTGCACAATTAACTGAACAGAGCCTGCAGGAATTCAACTGCTCCCTGCGTCCGCTTTGGCAATTTCTGTGACAAAGATTTGTGCAATCCGACGGTGCTCTCCTCCACTTTGCGCATACGCAGAAGTATACTCCGAACAGAGAGCACACAAGAGATGTTTATATAAATGGAAAACCAATTTAAGAGTCAATGATTTCTTGCAGTTACCTTCCAAAGGGGTTTCACCAGTGAAATTCAAGATAGATCCTTGTCACTATAGTCTGTCATTTTAAATTTTACTTAGTCACATTACAAACTCTGGTAAATCATATTTACTTAACGCCTTCTGTTGTATCTGATTTGCAAAATACTGTCTCATTTCACACGGCATCACCTGCTTAAGGCAGTACTTGCTGCTTGGTGTCCCCTGCGCTCCCTTGAACCTGCGGCTCTTTGATGGTGCGTTTTTACCTCCTGATCGGAGCGCTAATGAGGACTTGAAAATAGCATCATAATGTGATAGTATGTGATCTAATTAATCATGCACTTTGTAACTTCTGCTTTGTGTGAATCGTTATGTTCCAGGACTACTTCACAGACCTAATCACTAATGAGAGCATTAATTACTTCAGAATGTCTAAGAGGATATATCCCCATAGGCCCATAATGATGGTCATCAGCCACGCCGCGCCCCACGGCCCCGAGGACTCGGCACCGCAGTTCTCCGAGCTCTACCCCAACGCCTCGCAGCACATGTAAGTCAAACTCCCGCCCTGCCAGACCTGCTCCTCGTAGCTGCTTCTTGCCAGGAGTTTGTTTGCAGAGACGTTGCAGGAACAGAGAATTCAAACGTAAGAAACTCGCAGTAAGCGGAGAGCGTTTGCTTATTTCTTTGGCCGCGCTTGCTGAGTTTGGGGGGAGAGTGACAGCTCTGACCATTATGAAAGCAGAGGGGAGCTCTTTTCCTCCTGGGAAGTTGTGGGAGATTAAAAGGTCAGTATTTGGCTTTGTAAGGGCAGCTTCTTACAATACCCTGAAAATATGTAGACACAGGTCAGGATCTGTTGGAAAGATATTACTTCCTTCGTCTTCCTCTCAGCTATGTGTTTCCTGGGCTCTTAACTGAGGGCACTGAGAGGAAACACACCCTTTTGTAGCTTTTGAGAGCACCAGGCTTGTTTATAGACTAGATACTGGCACATTCCCAAAGCAGCCTATTAGACTGCTTTCCTAAATAACATGCTTCATCTTTTCTGGTGATTACACAAGAATAATAACCAAAAAAAAGGGGGGTGGGAATTATTCATTTTGTTTCTAGAACTGAAACCAGCTCCAGGTAAAAACCTGAGGATTGTCCTTCATTCTACATCTTGCTTTATACCTTGGATATTCTGGGTTCTTTTTTGTCATAGCAAAGTGTTATAAAAACTTTCCATTGCCCTTTTGTCTACTGTGAGCATGTAGACCACTCTTTCCATCTGTGCTTGACAAGTGTCTTTAGACATCTTTCCACACATTAAATCTCATCACATCTCATCCTGGGAAGAATAATGATTAGTCACATCATCAAATTTAACGAACCTCTCCCATGCCTTCTTTCAGCTGCCCCTTTCCATAGCAAGTTTTCTCTTTGTCCTTGCCCGGTTCAGCAGATTGCTTCCCATCCAGTGGCACAGATTGCCTGGCTCCAGGCAGGGCAGCCTCTGCTGGGGGTGTCCATCCATCATCAGAGCAGGATCCAAACTGCTTCCACTTAGCTGTGGGGACCGTGTCTGGAACAGAAGCACTGAATCATTGCATCTCACCTCACCTCTCCCCAGGCCAAAGCAGCTCATTTTGGGCTCCACACTCACTGTCTTCTGATAAGAGTACTTGTAAGAGCTTGCCTGGGTTTATCGTGCTCCTGACACTTCCTACTGCCTGGTGTTTTCAGCCTACTTGCTGTTTTTCACCTTGTGCTGGTAGAACTAATGGGTTTAGTCAGTCTCCAAAATGTTAAGCACCTCTCCACCATATGCAGGTTGAGTGTTACCCACAACGATAAGGAGAGATCCACGTTACCATTCTGCGGGCTTAGTTTCACTCAAGTACTTGTGTATGTTAATTTTTAATTTGCCTGGACTCCTGGGTCTAAATGTGTTGCTCTGCTGGGCTGCCTGTGAGATAGCCCAGAACAGGAGACTCAGCTGCGCTTCTTCTCGTCTTCGGGCGTTGTTGATTTCTTGGCAACCCTCTGGCAAAGAGTTTTTTCTCTAGTGACCTCAAGAGATCGTTGCTGGGTTGTTATGTGTTTCTTTTTGCACTGACTGAGTGCATGTGTTAGAGTTCAGTCTACAGACTAAGAAATGAGACATATTGAAGATAAACTGCTAATTTGGGCAGCTGAAGCCTCCAAAGAACTGATTTCTCTAGTAAAAACATTAGCACTATGCTCTAAAAGATATAAGTTTAGTTCTCACAGAATTACTCAGTGCTTCCTGTGAAAACAGCACAAGAACAATAAAATCCCTCCTGCCAAGGTTTGTGTAATTTGAACGTTTAACCCTTAGGTTTTCTTCCTTGGTGGTCAAGCACCATTTGAATCTCTTTCTTTCCGACCTTGGGTGACAGCCATCTGACCTTGGATTTTGTTTTTAAAAATGTAGTTGCTATATCATGTTACTGTAACGCCTTCCTCCAACAAAGAAGGGAAATCGGGTCAAAAGCTGCTTGCTGGCTTTACAAGCTGAGACAGAAGGTTATGCCTACAAACCAAGGATTACCAGAGCCTGTCACCCGTGTGTGAGGGGGAGCGTTGCTTGGAAGGACAGCGGCTGAAGCAGACCCTTACATTAGGTGACATTTCTTTGCTGATAAAGTGCCCATCATTTGTTTGAAACTCTGCCTTTATAAATTAAAAAAAAAAAAACCAAACAAATAAACCAGGAAAAAAAAAATCCCCAACCCAAAAGTTTGTCCAAAAGTTTTCTACTTGCACGTATGAGGAGGGCAGCGGCTACGGCAGGAGACACTCCGGTTCAGCTGAGTTCTGTCCTCAGCTGTGGGCGTCTGTCGGGCTCATTTCCCCACTTAACAACACGGGAAGAAGAAAATCAAATGAATGCAGATTTATGATTTATGAAAAGCCCATCAAAGCCAAAAAGAAAAGGAAGAATTATGTGTCATCGTTACCTCACAGTCTTGTCCTCCTCAGCACAAACAGCCTGCTGGAGTGGCATGAAAGGTCTTACAGGGACAGGGAAGGTAATGCTGTGTGCACTGTTTAACTGTTAATTTTAAGCGATCCCTGTTAATTGTCATTAGCTCTGGTTTAACAGGAAACACAGACTGTATCACACTGGAAGCAGCACGCACTATTGTTTTCAAGCATCCATTCTCCCTCCTACCCTCCCACATCTCCTCTCCTTAAAATATGTCCTGTTTCTGACACCTAAAAATATTTGATGCTGGTTTCTATCGCCATAATAAGTGACACGTTTTCCAAAAACAAATCGTACTCTAGCTGGGCCCAGAAGTTCTTTCTGTGGCAGAAAATGGGACTGGAGAAAGATGTTCTAGAAGAGAGCAATACCTCGACCTTTGCTGTGGTTAGGAACATCATCTGTTGGGGAGCGGGGTTGCTAGACCTCCGGAAATGCTGTTGTTGTATGTGAAGTTCTGACACAAGAGATGGCTCTCTGGTGTCCTTGGCAGCTGTTACAGGGGAACCTTGTTCCATCAGACAGCTGAGGAGGGAAATTCGGACTCAAAGGATGCTCTAATGAAAGCCTTCAATTCTCAGTCATCCTCAGGGCCTCCAGCACTTTGACCTCCAGTGTGAGCCAGCCTTAAGGGACCTGTGATTCAGACCTAAGCTGTCTGTGAAGTAAACAAATGTTAGAAACACAAATCTGCAGGAGGCAGGTTTACTGAAGAATGTGAAAAATGGAAATCTGAAACACTGCTGTCTGTGCTGGGCTAAAGGTTCCCTGGGCAGGCAGGAGGACTGACAGCGGATTTTATGGTTACCTGGGAGCCATCCTATTGCCAGGCTATGTATCTCAGGAGGAGCCCCTAGAAATGGTCTCTGGGAGGAGATCAGAAAGCTTCTCAAAATAATGAGGAAAGGTAGATAATAGGAAAGATGAGCTTTAAATTTCCATCTAAAACTCATATAGAAGGTGCTGAGCGACCCGGTCTGGCGGTAGCGGGGTGTTTGCAGTGGTGAAGCATGAAAAGCAATGCTGCTCTTACACCTCCTGATCCCCAAAGCTGCCTTCACCATGAACTGGGGGGGAGGTGGCTGCCTTCAGGGTGCCTTCTGGTCACTGATGCTGTCTCAATCATCTGCCCGTTTCTTGTAACGGGGACGCTTACCGACAGAGTGTGACTTTAAACAGGACTAGAAGAAAGAGTGCGATGCAGGAATGAGGTAAGATTCTAGTTACACAATTAACTTCTGTGGCAGGGCCAAATATCTTTTTTCCTAAAATAAAAAGGTGCTACATTTAACAGGTAGCAACTTTTTTTTTTTTCTTCTCTGTTCTGAAATAACAGCAGTTGTGCTACATGTCAGGAGTGAAACTTCCATCCCTCGCATCCCCAGATACATAACAGATAAATAAACACAGATACATAAATATCTCTGTTTAATAGATTCCCTCTCAAAAGGCAGTGATGGCAAAGCCAGAAAGGTGAAATTCAACTTTACATTAATACTGGCCGTGCCACTGGTCATGTTCTTTTGGCTTTTAATTTGCCCAGACCCCAGGCTTCCTGCTTTCCAAGAAGAGTGTCTAAACCTGGAAGTCTACTTTCCCTGGAAACAAAGGATTTGCTTCCCTTGTGTGTTTATCTGAAGAAACATGGCCACTTACGCAATGTTTGCTAATCATATTTCAAAGAATAATATAGGTGTTACTTCTGCATGCAATCTATTCATTTTTCACAATGAGTTTTACCATAGTTATTATTTTTAAATGACGTTTACCTTGATTTTTATGAAACTAAAATGTTCCTGGGGCATATAAGCACTGTATTATTTTCACTAACTGGAGGGCTCCCAATCCAAACAGAAGATTAGCCAAACACTTTGGGGATAAAATACCCTGAGAACTCTGTGGGATTATTCACAATCAACATTTTTAGGCAGTATTTTTGTGAACATAATTTTGTTGGATAAAAACAGGAGGGAGTTAGGAGATGGTAAATAGAGGGAAGCACAGAGCTTTAGTACCAGCAATTGAACAAATGTTTGCAAAGGCACTTGTTTCTTTTCATGTTAACCCATCTGAAACAGAAATGTATCTGTTCGGATCAAATGTTTAGAAAACAAATGCTAATTTGAAGCTGCACTGAGTTCTGCGTGCCATTTGTTCCACTGAGCATCACACAGAAAGCAAGTCAGTTGCTGGTAGAAGACCCTGTGATTCATTTCTGAAGGATTTGCTGTTTGAGGACCCTGTTTCAGTCCTCGATTACAAGCATCTTTTGTTTTAGGTTGGAGGGGTTTTTCTACTCAAAGTTATTGTGGTACCCAAGAAGACAAATAAGAGGCATTCTCTAGCTTGAAGTTCAATTTTAAATATACAAATGTTGTAAATACGTTGTAAGAGTGATTAAAATGTGTGATATGGAATGCTGATTGGTCATGCAGCGGAAGGTTATTGAGGACTGTTGGACTCAGGCCACAAAGCTCAGCGCCAGAGTAGTTCCTTTTCTCCCAACATAACTTTTAAGTATCTACTTGAAATGATCCTTACGGATAAACAAATGATAGCTTTCAAAGTGGATCTTTGAAGAGAAAAGTGCACTAGTGCTTATAGATATTTCCTCCTTCCATACCCTATGGAACAGTTTGTTGTCCCCACTCTGGGCTTTCCTGTGCAGTTTGTCAGGCCGTAGAGAGTCGGTGAAGGCGATTTCCATGGGGTAGCATGGGCAAAATGATGAGCATTGATGCAGAGACACCGAGCACTAACAGACCCCCAGCTGCAGCTCATTCCTTTCCCGAGGAGACTGCAGTCTAAGGCTGGAGAAGACTGATATTAATTAATTTGGGGGTTTTGCAAGTCTGCACGTAAAATAGGATGATTTCTCTGTAAATTTATTTGCATAAATGAATTATTATGAAATCCCAGGATGAATTATTGCTCTCATTTTGAGAATCTGTTTATGGGAAAGTGCCCAGATGGGTTCAGCATTTGCTATTGTGAAGTATTTGGGGATTTTTTTGTCAGTTAAACTGTGGGTATTGGTTTGAAATTTTATGAACCTGACATCTTGCAGTGTCTTGCCTGCTGCCAGAACAGACCTGTCATGGAGTGCCAAGCACTCTGTGTGTAGTAAGTTCTGCACAGTATGTGCTGGACAGGTGTAAGTGAGCAGCTGAGCGATCTAGATTTGCTCAAGCTGGTATAGCCTACAAGAATGACAAATAGTGTGCCTTTTTACTCGAGCAGTCACCTGCTCTCTCGATCCCTACCCTCTCAGCAGATTTAGTATTCATGGAGTGTGATGCTGGTCATTTAGAACTGAGCTACATGAAGGGGAGCACTTTTTGATGTTCTCTATTTTTGTAACCATGTAAAATGAACTCTCAGTCTCTGGGCACGCATTCAGAAGTTCAAGTGCTTTACTATTTGCTGATTGACTACCAAAAATGACCTTGAAATCAGAAACGGCTCCTTACTGTGTTGTGAAGAGCAGCCCAGCAAAGACCAACAGGCAGAGACCAGCGAAGATCTTGCCTGATTTAGAGACCATGGGCAAGCCAAAAACAATGAGGTACCTGGCTCTGTGTGCTGGTCATGGATCAACAAATGTGCTCAAGACAAGAAAGCCTCCGTGGCCAGGAAGAGGCAACAGAAGACGTGGTACATTTCTTCAGTCTTATATTCTCAGTGCTAAGAGGAATCAAGAAAATGTAGATAGATGTTGGTGTTGCTTCACAGCAGCACTTGTCAACGCAGAGCAAAGCCATTCCCAGGAGCGGAAGAGCAGAAACAGTGTCAGACTGTGCCAAGGACGACAGATCCGAGGGCAATGTCAGGTCTTGTGCCTGGCAAGCAGTGCCAGGGGAGTTCTGCAGGGTGCGGCACAGAGGGGTGTGCAGGGAACACAGACGAGTTGGGGGGGTTTTGGATTCTTCTCTGTCTGTTCCCCCTGCACCTCGGACCCCATTTTGCCTTTCTCCATCGGCTGCTGGCAGTGGATATTTCACAGAAGGTCCCTTTCCTTGGTTGTCTGGGAGAAAAATTCTGCTTGCTCTCTGGCTGCTGCATTTCTCACCCAGAGAATTCAAAGTGCATTTGGAAAGTGTCTGTGAAAGGTTTTAACCACCCTGCTAAACCCTTGAGTGCTGCCTTTAAAGACTATCCATTATGTGGAGGAGGCTTCTGACAACGGCCTGGGAACTGGAGACCTGAGCCTGCCTCGGCAGCTGGCTCTCCTTCCTGGCACAGCGGCCGGCTGTCACAGCCACCTCATCCCTCCGTGGCGCGGGCACGCCGGAGTCTGCTGGAAAAAATGCAGGGTTTGCTGGAAAATGCTGATTAATCAAAAGGGAGCTCTTTCATGGGAAAACATCTCATTTGACAAACCGCCAAAGAAACAGAGGGAAGTTTGCTCTGGGAGTATCCTTCTTTTCTGTCAATGTGCCTAATATCTGATAGGTGACCAAAACAGACTCCTAAGACTTGCTTCTTCAAGGTTCAAGGCACCATCGGTCCAGCTGCTAGGTCTGCTGGCTAGCCAACAACCCAGAGAGCTGTGCTCCTGGGCTCAGTTTCATTAATGTTGTGGTAATATGCACATGCCTTTTAAAAATCAGCCTTCAGCAGTGGGAAATGTCGAAAAATTTGACTCTTCCACCTGAAATAAAAGAACTTCCAGCAGAAAAGGAATTCTAGCTTATGTTTGTCTTTGCTTACAGCGCTGACCTTTCTGTACTTCTTAATCTCAAAGGTTCACAAATCCTGACACCTTTCCCTTCCTTCTGTTTTCCTCTGATGCTGATGGTCGAGTAGGTTAGTCAAAACTAGCCGTATGAACTAGAGACGTGTGCTTCTCAAAGTCTACCTAAACTCCCCCAAATGGTCTCCAGTTAAGATGGGGACTCCGTTAATTTGTCGCAGTTGGCTATCAGTCTATTGTGTTGTCCTTTCAACCCATTTTTCTCCTCAGAATATATAGTTCTAGGTTATACGTATGATAGCTGATGGAGTAAAATCAGCTGCTTCGGTAAGATCATCTGCTTCCAGTATTCTGTGATCACATTCAACCCTGGCAGGAAAAATGAAAGCAAAGTGAAGGACTGGTCGAAGGTGTGACAGAGTCATCAGTATGCAATGTTCTGGTACTGTTCAGTGCCCTGTCTTGTGAAAGGACAGCTACATTAACATTTCTGTGGGGAAAATGTACCTTTGGGTAAGGCACGTATTAAAATTATCAGCATCTAAACAGTAAATTCATTTTGAATTGCATTTTTGTTATAAACTGAAGAAAGAACCACGAGAATCAAAATAATCCAACCGCACAACAGAACTTTTTCCATTTTCTAGTTACATTTATTTTTCAAAGGTGATGCTGCAATGCGTGTGTCATGCACTGCAACGTATTAGAAACAGGGGAAAAAGAAACCCCACAGAACGTCATCAAAACAGCAAAATCTAGGTTCTGCAAGTGTTAGGGGAGGAAACTGCTCATGCGCATGTGAAACTGTTGTGGGACATGGATTTTGTCTGGTTTCTCTTCACCTTTTAGTTGTTGTGTACGCCAGGTATAAAACCAGGACTGATGGAGAGCTTTGGTACCGCGCTTATCTGTACAGCAGATTTCCTCCGTGTACCTTTTGCAGCACCTTTTCTTCAGAGGTGATACATCTGTGAACGTATTCTTGTTTCACAGGGGATATCCTTCAAAAATTCACTGTCTGTGAACACCTCTCTTAAATCTTTCCTTTGAAGTCTGTGCAGATGCCTAAAGCATCGCTCTTTGCTTCGGCAGGACTCGGTGCCGCAGTTCTTCTCGGTGCAGCGTTGACAGCAGTATGCATTCAGTAGCACTGTCGGGGTTCGTGTCGTGCTGGAAACACACTGAGCTTTGCACTCGGACTGGAAAACAGCACCTCGGTGGTATTTGGTGTATAAATCCAGACCCTGGGGATGCGCTCAGGGCCCAGCAGAGCCTGCGGTCACCTTGGGTGGTGGGAAAGGAAGAAAGTCAGCGCTTTAGCTTTTTGGGGCATCTTGAAAGCTGCTGACACCAGTGCTGCTGTTCTTAGCACTGGCTACATTTCTTTATCCCACAAGAAAATATCTTCCTGGTAACTTCATGTAACTTTCGCTAATATAATTTCCCCACTGGAAATATCAGGGCACTCTACCCTAACCCTAAGGGGCAGTAGTCACCTTTGGGCTCTGACTTCTTTTTCCCGCTTCACCTTAGGGATGCACCATTCAAAGGACCTTTTTTAATGAGTACAGCTTCTTTCAAGAAATACGTTTTGGCATATCCCAAATATCAACATGGGTCCGGTAGTGGCCTTTGAGCTGAAAAGGAAGTGCAGAAAGCAACTGGTTAACAATTTTTGAGGAAGTGATGTATGAAGCAGTGAAGCTTAGAAGCCACTGAAGTGATGTTTGTTGATATTTGACATTAGAAATACCAGGCACCCCGTGGAATTTGTGATTTAACTGTTTGTTGGCTATTCCTGTGTTAGAGGAGTTCACCCCTTCCTCTGATTCCTGCGATGCTGCACGACTTCTCAGGCTCTTTCTTTCCCTCCCAGCACCCCCAGCTATAACTATGCACCGAACATGGACAAGCACTGGATCATGCAGTACACGGGGCCCATGCTGCCTATCCACATGGAGTTTACAAACGTCCTGCAGCGCAAAAGGCTTCAGACTCTGATGTCAGTTGATGACTCTATGGAAAGAGTGAGTACAAGAAACCACTCTGAATGCATTCGTATTAATCAGTAATGAAATTAAATTAATTTCTTCTTTATCTTCACCAACCACAGCCTGAGGGAACCCCTTGGGCTGCAAAGAATTACTCTGCATATCCCCAGCAGAAATAATTCTGTTTCGCTGCAACACAGTGCCAAGCTCTGCGCTTGCTGCTTTTAATTGCTGAGTGAAAAAAACAACTTCTTTAAAAGGGAAAAGTCCCTGGGCCTAATGTAGAGCCTGGTATTAGCAAGAACTGCGTCAGCCACGTGTACACGCGGACAGACTCAGGTGTGCACGTGACAGCTGCTCCTTTCACACACTCCCCTCGCAGCCCGTCCCCCTGCTGCAGTCTGGGAACTGGCAAACGGCAGCACCTCGGGTGTCACTCTGCTGGTGTTTGCAGAAGTTAGACGAGGCAGCAGACAGCTCGTTATAGGTAACGCGATACGTGAGCGGTGAGGTGCACTTGCATGACTTTTTGTTCCAAAACCAAGCACTGTGACCAAAGATCTTCCCCCAGAGAGATCCCTTTAAACTTTAATAAAAATTTACAGCCTTTTCCCAAGCCCACAAATGAGAAGGTTGTAGACTAACACAGTAAATCAAATCTGAGTACCACTTGCCCTAATGCTGGAGCATATGCGTTTCCCAAGCGGCGTTGGAGTGCACAATGACTTTGGACACATTAGTGCAACTACAGCAATATTGCCTTATTTTGCTATACTAATTTTCTGGACTTGTTTAATTTGCCCCTCTGAAAAATGTGAAATTTAACTTGTAAGTTCATTTTTTTCAGCAGCACATTAAAGATGAGATGGAAGAATGTCCATGCCCAGAACGTCTGTTTCAACCACCTCATGGATGTCCTGTTTGGTTCTGTGAATTTAAGGAGTAAAATGATGGTTACTCAGGATATGCACAAAACATGTTTTGCTACGTTTAATGGAGAGCTTTCCTGTGCTGTGTTGCAGTTATACCATATGCTTGCAGAGATGGGAGAACTGGAGAACACCTACATTATTTACACGGCTGACCACGGTTACCACATTGGGCAGTTCGGGCTGGTCAAGGGGAAGTCAATGCCGTACGACTTTGATATCCGAGTTCCTTTCTTTATTCGTGGCCCAAGCGTGGAGCCGGGATCAGTGTACGTTCTCTTGTGTCTCTCGCACAGCTGGTCAACCTCACGTACAATGTTTCTAAGAGCATGTAATTATCCCTCTGCCCAGCTTCCTTTCATGGAGGATGCTTTCTTATTGTACAGCAAGGAGTCCTGTTGAGAGCCACATCTTTCAGTTTGTGTATTGTAAGTTATAGTGCAGATATAAAAAAAATCATATATTGTGCAGTCCTGTGGGGTTAAGCTTTGGGGTTTGCTTTCGAAAAGTAGGTGCCCCTCTTTACTGCTCTCCTTCTGCTTTAGCAGAACGGATGGCATCACGCTGTCGCTGGCAGTGAGGTAAGAGCGCTGTGTCTGCGGCCCCTCCTCCTTTTATTGTGCTTAGTTTTCCTTTGTGCTGCCAGCCTGTGGTACTGGCCTGTCGTTCCGAGGTGTAGACTTCAAAGGGGATCTTCTAAACTTAGCAGCTCTGTAGAGCTTTGCATCTTCAAAGCCTTGATAAACATTAATTGCGAGTCTATTTCCAAGAGAAGGCGGAGAGCTACATTTCACTGCGTGACAACTCTGACCTTTTCTGTTGATTTGCAGAGTGCCGCAGATAGTGCTGAATATTGACCTCGCTCCAACAATTCTGGATATCGCGGGGCTTGACACGCCTCCAGATATGGATGGCAAATCCGTCCTAAAGCTTCTGGACTTGGAGAGACCAGGAAACAGGTGGGTCACAGCATTTCGGGGGGGGGTTGAGACAGTTCAGAAGCAAACAGCTAAGTAAATCAACAGCGGAGTGGAAAAAGAGACTCTGAAAATGAGCTGTGCCATGCCAATGGCTGCAGCTTTCCCATGTGAAGGGCCCCTTAAAGAGCACATCTGTAAAATTTCAGGTATATGTACCTAAGGTGTCTCTTTCAAGAATAAATAGTTAACACTGGCAGTGCTATACGTAGACACCAGCAGTAAATATTATTATTTTGCTTTCAGGTTTCGAACAAACAAGAAGACCAAAGTTTGGCGTGACACGTTTCTGGTGGAAAGAGGGTAATTATTGGGGGTGAGAGAGTTTTGGGAGAGCCTGCCTGCTGGGAACACTCCCTTGTACCCACTTCCCTTGCTGCTCCTTCCTCTTCCTTTTTATGGTCAGCAAAGTAGTAAATTTTGTCAGCAAACTTACAGGCTTGTTTCCTAGTTTCCCACTGCTGGCCTTGCAAGCTGCTGTGCTCCCAAATCCTGAGCCCTGAAGAAATTTGACAGCACTTTTCTGGTTCCTCTCCCAGCCCACACCTCTGTCTCTAACATCGTGCTTGTGCCCACATGGGTCATCATCACTCATCTTCTTACCAGATCTCTGTTTCAAACCCAGCTGTGCAGAATCCTCTTCCCAACCGATGTTCTTTTCTGTCACATATCGGAAGCATTGTTCATTTTTGTTCTGGCTAAGGAAAGATCTATGTGTGAATGAGATTTCTGGCCATAACTGCTTCTCTTTTTCCCTGGCACCTCTTTACACCCTCTCACCTTGCCAGTTACTGCTGTGAAAATCTTCTCCGGGTAAAAATTTTACAGCAATTTCCTCGTGGCTATTTATGGCTTTACGGATTATGGAAATCTTGTGTCATGTAGCACAAAACAGCACATATAAGACATGTATCTAATAGAGAAGATAGGAGTATGGAAGCCCTGTAGTGCCTTCAGCTGGGCGTACAGCTTCAGTGTGTTTTGCTTTGTGAAAAAAACCCTACATTTCTGTCTGAATGGTGCTGAACTGTGTCAGTGAGACATATTTCAGCAGCCCTTATTTCACTTTGGGTAATTTCCAGCAAATCACCTGAGACTTTTTTTCACTATGCTGATGGTCAGTAATAGAAATGTAGGGATTCTTTTCCCTGGGAAAACATTAAATCTTCAAGCAGTTTTGCTATTCCAGTTAAATTCATCACCTCTGGAGTTCAGAAGAATGTATCTAAAATATTCAACTTTTCTTTTTTTTTTTTTTTTAAAGCAAATTTCTACGGAAGAAGGATGAACCCAACAAAACTACTCAGCAATCTAATCAACTACCAAAATATGAGAGAGTTAAAGAATTATGCCAACAAGCAAGGTACCAGACAGCCTGTGAGCAGCCAGGGCAGGTAAGCCACAAGCAACTGCACCTTTCCAGGTGCTGCAGGGAATACGTGTTTTTCACCATGGGTCAAAAAAGTGTGAAGAGTATGGCATTTGGGAGATAGCTAAAAGATTGTGTTCAGAGCAAAGAAAACCAGACACAGGTTGCTCTAAGCACCAGTTAAGGCTGGTCCTTAGTTTGCTGTCTCAGTTCAGGGCTTATGGTAAAACTGCTGTGTTCAAGTATAACATGAGCTGGCTATCTTTTCTTTGGTTCAGGGTACTGCTAAATATACAAGATAGGTCAGTGATAGTCATCCATAAGGGAGAGAACTTTTTGGAGCTGTGAAAACTTCTACTGATGGGGCTAATTCAGAATTTTAGAAGCAAACTGATTAGTCCTACGGTTCCACATGATTTCATCTGCTGGGATGAAGAACCGGACAACACACTTGGTAATCTTCATGCTTTATCACTTACTGGAATGCCTTTAAGATAAAGGTCCCTTGCTCAGAAACACTTGCTGTTTAAGGTCACGGTTAAGGATTCAGACAGTGATACCCATGCCCAAGCATCACTTTGGAGCAGCTCCTGGTACCAGCCCAGGCTGGGGGTGAAGGGATCAAGAGCAACCCTGTGGAGAAGGACTTGGGGGTCTGGGGGGGAGGAGCTGGAGCTGAGCCGGTCCCGTGCGCTGGCAGCACAGCAGCCACTGGCACCCTGGGTGCACCCCCAGCAGCGTGGGCAGCAGAGGAGGGGAGGATCCTGCCCCTCTGCTCCCAGGGCTCTGGACAGACCCCCCTGCAGTGCTGGGGCCAGCTCTGGGGTCCTCAGCACAGCAGAGACAGGGACCTGGTAGAGCGGGGCCAGAGGAGCCCCAGCAATGCTGGGAGGGCTGGAACCCCTCTGCTAGGAGCCAGGCTGGGAGAGCTGGGGGGGTTCAGCCTGCAGAGGAGGCAGCTCTGGGGAGACCTTCTGGGGGCCTTGCAGGACTTCAAGGGGGCTACAGGATAGTTGGAGAGGGGCTTTATCAGGGCGTATAGTGATAGGATGAGAGGTAAGGGTCTTAAACGGAAAGATGGGAGATTCAGAATAGATATAAGGAAGAATTTTTTTACTATGAATCTTCAGAGACCCTGTCCCAGGCTGCCCAGAGAGGTGGTGGCTGCCCCATCCCTGGCACCATTGCAGGGGAGGTTGGCCAGGGCTCTGAGCACCCTGCTCTGGTTGCAGATGGCCCTGCTCAGTGCAGGGGGTTGGAACAGATGAGCTTTAAGGGTCCCTTTCAATCCAAACCATTCCATGGTTCTTGTAGCATTAATGATTTCAGTTCAATGCCTGACTCTGGCCCCATAGTCTAATTGCTTGCTCATAACACCAGAAGTTTCTGCAGCCCTTCCTGGCAGAGGTTTGTACCTGCAGCTCTGTGGTGCAGATACAGGGAGGGAGCTCAACTAAGAAACAGTCTGGCTCCAAATTCTCTTTGGTCCATCCTGAATTAACGTTCTGCCTACAGTAACCTGTGCAGCAGAATCTACTGGGGAGGTGGGTGGGGGAGCTGCACGGCTCCCACAGACACCACCTCCCAGCAGGCCCACGCTGGGGCCCCAGCCAGCCGCTTGCCGACGTCCCCCTGCTCCGTCCCCGTCCCCACACACCTCCCCAGGGGAGTGTGAGGTGATTCCTCCCAGGCCTCTCCCTCAGATGTTCACTCTGGCTGGGTGCTGGAGTATCAGCCAGCTGCTTTGGCATAAAGCCCCCAGTGTGTGCCCACAGCCCCCTGTGGAGCCCTGGAGGGCCGGGGCAGGGTGGCGGAGGCGGGTGCCGGGCAGAGCTCGGCTCGTACCCTTCCTCTCCTCCGCCGCCTGCAGTGCCGCAGGAGCTCTCTGCTGATCCCTGGCTGTGTTGTGGCCGGCGCGTCCTCGGTGCCAGGTCCCCTGGCACAGCTCTCGGCTCACGCGCGCCCACAGCCGCGGCCGCTCCTGAAGGGGTGTGCGCGCCGTCGCCGTCTCACCCAAGGGCAAAGTTCTGGGGAGTTCAAACAGTGCCACTGTAAACAGAGATTATGTTTGAAAGGCTGAACGTTTTTATAAAGACTGAGGGAGATCAATGGAGTCATTTAGACTGTTAGACGCTAAAATGTTTGGGTTTAAAATACAAAAATATTTTCTTTGCAATTATTTCTTATATTTATTACCTCTCGCCCCAAAGTCCAGGTTTGGAATAACGTTACTTCCCCACGTGTGAGTAGAAAAGGTGAAGTGTCCTGACCAGATATCCCGCCTGCAGCGGCAGCGAGCACTGCCCGCAGCCCTGTCCCCAGCCCTTCTCTTTCCATCCCAGAGTGCTGAACCCTGTTTGATCAGGGGGCAGAGAGAGAAGGTCCTGAGCCAGCAAGGAGCTAATGAGAGCAATGGGGTTTGAGAGTGGCTCTTCCACCTACAAACTCACATCGAGGTCCTCTAAATGCAGAAGATGCGTTGGCTCCACAGAGCCCGGCAGCCATCCCTCCTGGCTGAACTGGGGACAGGGATGAACTGACCTTTTTGAGACCAATTTTCAGACCTAGCCACTGATGTATATAAATTCTTTTCTTAAACAACTAGACCAAAGTTGCCCCTGATACTTGTAACATCCTAGAATCACAGAACTGTTTGGGTTGGAAGAGACCTTTAAGATGATCCAGTCCACCCTCCCCCAGCACTGCCAGGGCACCACTGACCCATGGCCCTCAGCACCACAGCTCCACGGGGGGCTTGGAAACCCCTCCAGGGATCACGGGGACTCCACCCCTGCCCTGGGAAGTCTTGAAGGCTTCCTTCAAGTCTTAAGTTAAAAGTGCCCGGAGGAACCTCCCATCAGACAGAGCATCCCAAGGGGTGCTAAGACCTGGTGTCCTCTGGGCTCGATCAGCCCATGGTGCATGGATGGCCTCGTTCTCCTGCCCTGTTGGCTCCCATGCCAACCCTGAGGGGTAAGGGCAGCTCCTCTGTCAGGGCTGGACTACATGCGGTGCTCACGGGGAACTCAACGTAGAGTAGGAAGGGTGCAAATTTAAAGAGTCACCCTGAAATAACATGGACTTCAGCAAGGCCTTGCAGTGTGAAATAAGTGCCTGCAGGACTTTTTCCATGTAGAAAAGCTCTTAAAGAAAATGAAAAGTTAATAGGCTAAATAATTGGCTAAGCTAACAGGTCATGGAAAGCGAGTCCTCACCTCTCCTGGGTTCTTGTGGGTGGCAACTGGAGCTCCAGCTGGGACCTCCATCAGCAGAGGGACCTTGGTAAACTGGAGCAAGTCCAGCAGAGGACCCCAGAGATGGTGAGGAAGTGTGGGGGCGGGGGGGGAAGGGTTTTTATCCAGGAGAACAGAAGGCAAAGGGGGACTCTATTTGCTTCCTTCAAGTAACTAATGGCTAATTAGAGAGAAGAGAGGCACTTCTCAGACATGCGCAGTGAAAGGGCTATCAGCATCAGAAGGTGCAGTGAGGGAAAGTCTGAGTAGGTGTGTGGAATAAAATGTTGCCATAAATGGGTTTAAGCACCAGACAGCAAAGAAGCTGTGGAAGGTCCATTCAGGGACACTTTCAAAACCTAATAATGTTGTTCCTGCTTTGAGGATGGGGCTGGACTAAATGACCTCCAGGTGTTCCTTCCAGCAGTTGCACATGCTCTTATTTTTTTGCTTGCTTAATACCTGGGTTTGAGGATTTCATGTTTTCTTCTTCCTCTTCAGTGCTGTAACTTGGTAAAGTGCTGTTAATTTTGTCCACCTCGTGAGTAAGCTATGGGCCACTTGCCCACATCGGATTTGGACACAGACTAGATTCCAGCTCCCTCCCTGACCCAGCTGTTGACCTGCACTCTCCCGCAGCACAGCCAGTCCCATCACCCCGGGCCCGTCGCACCCAGCCCGGTTCACTCCCCTGCAAAGGGACCCTCAGCAGGGTGGACTCTGCTTAGCTTTGGGGCTTGGGGCGGGGTGGAAGTTTCCTTTGTGGTCCCTCCTTCACATTGCGGAGAGCACTCAAGAAATTATGATGGGAACGGGAGGTTTCCTCCATTGTTTGTGTGCCAAGTTTGTCACCAGTTTATGTGGTGTAACTTACTGAGGTCACCTGAATGAGCCCCGTTGGTTTAGTAGTGACTATTGATGGGGTTTAGCACTTAAATGGATTGCAGGTTGTTTTTTTATTTCATCGATCATATTTCCCCTCTCAAGTTTACTGTGACAAGGTAAAGAGCACAGAACTATCCCTTCACCTCCAGCACCGCTGCCCCCGCTGCCGTTTGAAACCGGGAGACAATGGGTGCGAACTTTTAACCAAAACTCTGTTTATTTTCCAATAGCGCAGAAATAATAGTGTGTGAACAAATGTTTCTCTGGATTAATAGAACCTTATCGTGACACAAATCTCCTCTCAGATTTCCACTGAAACAACCTGAGATGAGAATGTATGTTAGTTCAGGAGGCTTAGAGGCAGGCTGCTCTGAAATCCTCTGGCAGGTTATTTTTGTTGAACTCACTCCATCTTCTCACCCATGAAATTCTTCTGGATACTTAGCAAATTTCAAATAAAAGCATGTTAATTGTGTTTTCATTTAAACTTTTTTTTTCTTCTCCTTTCCCTTACCTAAACACATAATTAATGAGTTGAGTTAATTCCTAAGTATTTATTCTTTTTCTCTCCCCCAGTCCGAGTCTCAGGATTTTTCCTGAGGCATGGCGTTGACTTCTGGATATAACACTGTTTCCCAGAGAGCAGGTAACCTCTCGAGGTCCTGAGACATAGGCTGGGGTCTCCAGTGAGCTGTTCAATCCATTATTTGTAGTCAGTATCAAACCCATAGCCAAACATGCATTTTCCTCCCCGTACAAATATTACACAAACCACAACCTTATTTTAACATTTTTCCAAGGGGGGGGAGGGTGGGAATAAATAAGTAAAAAAGGCATCCTCCCCCGATGAGGACTGTGAAGGTTCATGTTTTGGATTTCAGCTCTTAGGTCAGATGACTCAGCACCCAAACCCAGCGGCAGGTCTGTTTGTTTTGTGGACATACATCTCCCACCGCCTGCTCGGCGCTACCTGCCAGGCTGTGACCAGCGAAGGTCTGCAGTCTGCTGCCAGCCCCAGCGAGCGCCGTCAGCGGGCAGGACAGGGAATAATGCTCCTTTGGGAGAACACGCCTGAAGACCGTACAGTGAGGCTTTAGTTGGATTAGGTCTCCATGTATTTGACAGTTATTTAAGGCTTTGCAGGTAGTCACTGGAGACACGTCGCTGAATCCAGGCATCAGCTCTGCGGTAGATGTGCAAGATTCTTCTGGCTCTGATCCAGCGAGCGTGTTACGTAGTCTGTACACACCTCTTATTTCTCACTGTTTCAAAATCTAGCACAAGAAGTCGGTTTTGTCGCTGATGTTTATGCCGTTACCGTATCAGCACGCGGCTGAAAGCACGTCTATTGGTAACGCTAAAGGGACACTTGCCATAACTCACCTTACAGGCAGTGCTCTAGACGACATTAGAACAGGGCACGCTAGGTGCAGTCTGGATTGGCTCAAGTATCTAGGTTCTCATAAAATGAGTACCCCAGGCCATCCATTTGTAAAGGTCAGCTGTGGAGTACAAATAAACGCACATAATCGCGTAAGAGCTGGCCAGAAGTGCCAGGTGCCTGGCCAGCCCCTGACAGCCAGACCCCAGCCCACTAAAACCCAACTCAGAATATGATGTGGCAGTTAAAAGTCACTCCTGGATCCTCCTGGCTTCAGAGCAACCTCCTGACGCTTGCAGGGGTTGAAAGGTGCCTGTTTCACCAGAACATTGGCTCTTCACCATCTGCCCGCTGATGCCACTTTTTCTTAGCCTTAATTCAGCAGAGCATCTGTAGACGGGTTTAACTGGAAGCAGATGTGCTTGGGACCAGGCGTGCGCTCAAGCTAAGGAGGTACTTTGGCGCTTTTGCAAATGGCTCTTGCAGCCTTTGCTCACTTCAGACCCTGCAGAGTCATCCCTCACAGCTGACAGAAACATGCCTGCAGCTTAGTTGCTCAAGAATTCATAGGCATTGCCAGAAATTATGATATCCCTTGTTAAAATACCTCTCTCTTCATGACTTAAAAACAAATAGGAAGATAATTGCCTTTATCTCTAAAAATAGTCCTTCAAAGCATGGCATTTCACAGTTCAGCCTAAATATTTCACAGTTCAGCCTAAATATTTAAGTTTCCTATTAAACAGAGGACAGCTCTTTCCAGATCTGACAATTCTTCAAATTTAAGCAATTCCTATTGTGACGAATCATCTTTTTTCTGGGTAAAATCCAGAGATACTCCAGTCTGAGAAGATCATGGTTTTGCTTGTTTCATCTCTTTCAATGCACACCTTTACCACCATCTATCTTATCAGTATTCTCTAATAGAAAGACTCTTTGGTAGAATGGCACCTTAAAAACAATCTTAGGTACCAAAAATTTTCAGACAGAAAATACAGATTATGTGAGAAACATTTTTAGCACTTTCTGGAGTTCTTTGAGGTTCTCCCTTTGAAGAGTTTCTATTTTAAAGTATCCAGTGAAACATGATATAAACTAAGTCCTCTGCAAACTAAATGTGTTTGACCCAATAGTGACTGTGCCCACCAGCCCTGGCAACCAGCCGCACTCGTCCCCGATGTCCAAATGCTGCTGGGGTGCAGCAACATGGATGGAAACCTCCAGGAGTGTTTTGGAGCCTCTCTCAGGACCAGGGTCCCAACTGCCCCGTGGGAAGGCATAGAGACCATGACCTGAGAGCCCAGCAATGTTTCTCAGTACTCAGGTCCAGTTCATTAGAAAGAAGCTGCTGCTGCTCTGTGTATTATTTACCAAAACCAACTAATTAATTACGGGGTGCTTTTCAATATGCTGTGTGACGCGGCCTCTTCGAATGGCACAGAGAAAGCAAAAGCAGGGCTCAGTTCTTACTGCAGTAGCACAGTCCCAGAGCAGGCTCCCTTACCAGGATTGTCACATCAGGTCCCCTGACACTCCCCCAGCCCTGGTTCCTGCTATCAGAGGAGAACGGTACCCGCAGACACAGCCCACGATGGCATTTCCATCTAAACTGATTTCAAATTTAGCTCCTGCCTTTCGAAACAGGAAAAAAGGGAAATGAGATCTCGAGGACATGTTTAAATTCATGAAGTCTGCCTTAACTTTCCCTGGGCTGAGCAATAACACTCAGAGTCAGTCATATGCTACCAAAATGAAAAAACACCTGTAAAAATATTGGCACTGTTTTATATTTCTGGTTGCCTGTTTTGGGGGGTTTCGTAGCTTTGAGATAAAATCTGACAAGATACTTAACGCTGAAGTGTCTACTGTAAATAGTGGGTAATTACATCTCCTAGAAAACCTTCACTGGCCTACTGCTAAGACATTTTTCATGAATTGTCTAATTAATTTCCTCTCTATAAAAGGGGGCAGCAACTCTCTGAAAGCTGTTACTGTCTATTAACTAAAAAAATAGTTTATTTGAAATCCTCCTCAAGTGGGTATTTACAGTACAGCACATCACAATGATTCGTGCTGAATGTATATTTTTATGTCCTAATTATATTCAGTAATGAAATAGCCTTGCTTTGTTTTAAGGCTGTGGCACAAACTGATTAATACCAGGAAATGCAGACGCAGGGTAGTTAGGAGGTCATCTGCTGTGTTCTTGCTTAGGTAGCTCTTAGCTGCATCTGGAGCTGTGCCAGCAGCAGAGCCACCGAGTACAATCAATACCCCTTTAACCAGCCTGTTGGCTCCTCTTTGCCCTCAAACCAGCTCTGCGAGGGCAAACTGCTACCCCTAGAAGAAAATGTGTCATGCTAATGACATCATCTGAGGAAAAGCTCCCGCTGCAGCCTGGTGCTTGCCTCCCCACCGAGGAGCAGGCACGTGTGAATGTGTGTCTAAACTTCAGGTTTAGCAGAGATTAAAGCAGCTCAAACTTCTGTAGGATAGGATGGAAGGGAATGAAATGGAATAAGAGAGGGGAGGAGAGAGGAGAGAGAATAGCCCAGGCATCCTGCCCTCAGGTGCCAGGAAAAAAAGCTCAGCACCTCCCTCTCCACATTCCCTCCTCAGGAAGCTGGAGAGAGCAATGAGGTCACCCCTCAGCCTCCTTTCCTCAAAGCAGCCAAAGCCAAGGTCCTCGGCCACTCCTCATGGGATGCTCAGTCCTTTCACAGCTTTACCTCTCCTAAGCTGCCTCTGCAGTTTGCTGCCAGGAGCAGGGAGGGCTCTGGGAAGAGCCGGGTCCAGCCGGGATCCCCAGCACATATGCAGAGCAGACCCTGCTCAGCTCGGGGTGCCTGTGACCCAGCAAAGCCCCTCGCAGCAGGATGGTCGCACCAGCTTTCAGGCGGGGTGGTGAGGATTCTGTTGGTGTGCAGGTAGGAAGGAGCCTCTTCTACGTTTTCTTCCCCTCTGAAGTTAAATTGAGGCGGAAGGAAAACCGGAGGTGGGGAGCTGAGGTGAGAGGGAAATGGTTGCTGGAGGGTAGGTGATGAAATGAGATGAAAGGCAGAAAAGATGAGTTAATGACAGGGAAAAAGGCTGACACAGGTTCAGTTTCACAACATGACTGAAGCGCTGTAACAGCTTGTTGCAGCCACATGGCAGGCTCCTGCTTTTGCTCTGCTATTAGTTTTGGGTATTTTCATTCTAACTTAGTCCTCTCTTCTCCTCCTGAGGAGAGAATAAATCAGCGCAGGGGTCCCTAAGTGAGCGTGCAGCCAGCAGCAAGGACTATCCTGTATTCCTATGGCAACAGCGAATTGCTAATTCACCTTAGGTGCTTGTGAAACATCGCCACGAGAAGGCAGATAAATATGGGGAAAATAAGAAAACAGGTACAAATTAAAATTTAATGAAGACATATTTAGTTTGTGTATAGGCCTGGGCGTTCTTTACTGATGGAGAAATGGAGACCCAGAAACCAAACCTAATAGTCCTGGGCTTCAAAGAATGGTTTAGGAATCAGAGTGGGAAGGAAGGTAGAAAACAAGGTGGGGGAAGGAGCAGTGCATCAATCAGAAGCTCCTTCTAGGTGCATTAATGCATTTTATAGATCCAAAGATGAGCAGAAGGACCATTAGGACTTACTGCATAATGCATGCTCAGTGCCCTGGCATGGGCAGGGATTCAGGAAAGTTAGTCTAAAAATTCCATCTTAGAGCTCTGAAGCATTCTTATAATGATACTTTCTAAAGTAAAATTAAAAAAAAAAAAAAAAAAAGAGGAACTGAATCATATTTAATCCCTGTTTGAAATAGAGAACTATTATTGGCTTGTACTAGACAGAGAGAGTCTTGTTTCAGTGTTAGTCATAATGCTGTTAAAAATTATCTAACTGGCTATTGAAGCCACTCCTGGAGCCTCTCGCTATAATTAATCTTAGACAAAGAGAATACTTATTTTACTTTAAAATGGTGCTTTTGAGACTCATTAGAGCTAGTGCCATATGTTTATAAATGTAGCAGGTACCCAATAAACAGAGGAAACACAGTGGTGCAGTCAGTCCTTGCCCTGTAACAATCCCCTCTTGCTGCCGTAGGAGGAGCGACAGCAAAACAAAATCCTGCAGTGCCTTACAGCTCCCAGGCACCTTTCCTTCTACAGTCACCTTGTCACCTGGGGCTTTATGCTGAGAGTCTGGGCATGAGTGTGATTTCTCAGGCAGCCACCGGACTTGGGCAGGTCTGGGGCCATTTACACATGGTTTAGTGATCTGGGATCAGTTGTGCCAATCCACAGGCAAGGTCTTGGAGCAGGGGATCCATCATCCCCACCAGCAGGCACAGTCTTGGAGCGTGGGATCTGTCTTTGACCCATCTCAGCCCACGTGCTTGGGCAGTGGTGCTCTCATGGTACTGCAGTTCAGAGCCACATCAGCTCGCTCGTCAGGTTTCCAGGTCAGCAAATCCACCTGAGGATTACTTTTCTTCCTTCATTCTTCAGTTAGTTTGACAGCACCCCCAAGCCAGTCCAGAGCAGCCATTGGTGAATTGATGAGACTTATGGAAATGCGTACTCTCTGATGTTAGTGTCCATCTCAAACATGAAGCTGGGGCCTCCACCAGGACCAGCATCTGTCTGTCTCCCTGTAGTTAGTGAGGCAGGAGGGAGTGACACTGTTCAGCCACGGGAACAAAAAAAGGACACGTTGCAGGGAAACATCACTGAAACTGCAACTAGAAGGTTCTGGTTATCGATGGCATTATTGACTTTTGTTCTCCACACCACCCAGCCAAACTTAATCGCTTTGTACGCGAGCTCTGGTCACTGGGGCTTAAGATGCACAAGCGAACAAAACTCACCAGGTAATCATTATTTATAGCTGTATTAAGGCTAGAAATAAACATTTCCCATTCTCCCTATTGTTATTTGGACTGCAACTGACTCAAAATCATCACAGGCTTCTTAGCTTGTGTGGGATGTTCGAGTTCCATGTATGGCATGGGCAATGGAGCTCTGGTCTGACAGCACCTGCCCGGGTTTCTTAAAAAATTGCATTTAGGTTTTTATAACAGTTCAGTGTGGACAGGAAACTAAACCCCCCAGTTGTTTTTTAGCTTGAAATGTGAAGACAGTGGGGTCCACTGGAAAAAACCCACCTGGAATCTTCCATCTAGTTCAGTGATGCTGACGCTCCAGTCAGAGATACTGTGCAAACAAGCTGGAAAAAATCTGTTTCCTCTCAGCCTCCCGCACTTGCTCTGACACTCGGCACAATGCCTTTTACAGGTGCTCCTTGCAGACTGCAGCTTCTTCTCCCACGTCTGCTGTAAATCTCAAGACTCAGGTGTCCAAAGAAATTGATCCAAGCTAATTTTTTTTGGCTTGGAAGGTTCTTCCCCTGCCTGGCACCTGCTGGGTGTAGGGATGCTGGCTGGGAGCCTTGTGCTTCCAGGCCTCTCCCCCCTCCTGTAAAGCCTAAAGAGCCAGCAATGCTTGCAGGGCCGAGTGACATGCTTTGCAGGGGCACCTCTTGGGGTGCAGGTCCAAACTCAAACACCAGAAGGAAATAAATTGCATGTTGTTAGCGGCTTATGTTTGAGTTTGGTTTTTTTTTTTTCTTTCTATAAATTTCATCCACAATTTGTCCTTCTGTTTCCAAGGATCCCTATAACTGGATCAGTTATTCATCTGTGGGGATTTTTTTTTTTTTGTTTCCCCTGAATCATGTTAGAAATTCCAAGTCACAGAACAAAGGAAAAAAGTTTGTTTTTTCAAAGAAAAAATAAAAAAGAGTTGGTGAAACCAGCCCTGGCAGCTGTACTTCACGGCTCAGTAAATTAAGACTTTTTTACTTGCTCTTTTCAGGGATGTGTTTAGTCTAGATACTCTTGATTTATATATCTTTTTTGGCTGGGTTGTATTTTCCTATGCAGATTTGCAGTGATTTCAATCGAGCTTATGTTTGCCTAGCACAAGAGAGATGTTGAGAAGACTATGAGTGAATTTAGTCCCTAAAAATGTTTCCCTTCCTAGTGTGTCCTTAAATAAGGGACTAGTTAAGTTTTAAAGGAATTTGCTTGTCTTGTTTTACAATCCACCTGAAAGTAGGCAGGGGTTTGGAAGGCTGCTGGGAAATGATCTTTGTTTCTCTCACTCGCAGAAGTGGCAGTGCACGGAGGATGCTTCTGGCAAACTTCGAATTCACAAGTGTAAGGTGTCCAGTGACATCCTGGCCATCAGGAAAAGGACCCGCAGCATCCACTCCCGCGGCTATGGCGGGAAAGACAAGGACTGCAGCTGCGGAGACACCGATTACCGGAACAGCAGGAGCCAAAGGAAACATCAAAGACAGTTCTTGAGAAACCCTAATGCGCAAAGTAAGTGTTGCCTGACCCTCCGGCACTCGGAGGCCCGGAGCCTGGGGAAGCGGCTGGCAGAGGGTTGGCTGCCAGGGTGCTCCTGCTTTCACCTCCGTGACTAATGAACACGCCTGTAATTGGCAGGCAGGTTCTGCATAATTGCCTCTGTAATAGCAATAATAATAACGACAGCGATACCTCTCCTTTGGACCACAGTGCGGAGCAGCCGTTAGGCTGGCGGTGGTGATGCTCTGGTGACACCTATCGCGCTGCCCAGACATGACACCACCTGCGGATCGGCCGGTGGCTAAAGCGGCCAGGGCAGTGTTTTCTTGCAGGGTTCACATCCCCCGAGCTCCCACGCCATGTGGGGACGTCCCTAGGACGGCTTTGACCGGTGGCCCCGGGGCGGCTCCCGGCCGCAGGTGCCGCGGGTGCCGGGACCGGGACCCGGACCCCGCAGCGCGGCCGCAGCGTCCTCTGGTGGGGCTGCCGGGGAGCACCGCTCGGCTTTGCTTCTGCCCGCGGTTTCTACAAAAGAAGCCTAATTAAAGAGGCCTTTGTTTTAAACGGAACTAAGTTGTATTTTCTTCCACCTGCCCAGCGATGAGAGCGAAGTTGTGCAGCCAGAGAGGCACATCAGCCCCGCGTTTCAGGCTGTGCTCTTTACTGGGGCACCAAATAAAGCTGGGTCTCTAAAGTAGGAAGATAGTGACATTGCACGAGAAACACAGAACTTAGAAGATGCTGCACAGATGTCTGTGCAATAAGGAAACAGTGTCAGCATAATTCAAAATATTTCCTGATTTAAAACCTCCCCCACTTTGCATGTGAACAAGAATCCCTGGTATTCTTTGTACATTCAACCACAGCATTGTCTGTCGAGCCGTCTCGTGCAGACTACATCTGCCATGATAAAATGTCTTCCATTTGTTTAGTGTGAGCTGAGGAAGTTCGTGGTGTGTACCAGCAGCCCTCTGCTGAAAAGCTGACATGTCACAGACTGCCAGGGTGGTCCTCAGGCTGGGGAACGCTCCCCCAAGTTACTGTGTTTATTTTCATGGGGAGATGCCTGCCATGTGCCCGGGAAAGAGAAGGTGCTGCCAGGGCACCAGCAAGGGCGGACTGGCGAATGCAACTGGGGAAAGCGATATGGCAAAGGATGGAAAACCTGAAGGAGGCAGCAGAAAAAGTCTGTTTATTATGCGTTCTCCTTTACAACTTTCTTACACCGCCTCCATATCTGCTTTAGCACTCCTCTGAGTAGAACAGGGAAAGACTTCTGATTGATGAGACTTTATTAAGGAAATGATTAGTTCAGGCCCCAGCCTTTAGATGGTGCTTATGCATTCCACTCTTTCAGTCACTTGATTAATAAGCAGTATCAGCGGCAGCGGTTAAAATGCCAGCAATTGTCCCATCTGACCCTATGAATCTTTCTGCATTATTGTATTCAAGAGTAATATGGTTGTAAATCAGAAAGAGGCTTTGAAAGCAGGGTTGGTTTTTTTTTTTTCTCTTTGGGAAGACAAATGTCTTCATTGCCTTGTCAGGAGAGCTTTTTTCCACCTACCAGTGGCCAGCAGCTGAAACGGTTTAGGGCTGGGTGGTTTGAATGAAGCTCATGTGCTGCGCTTCTGAAAGATTCTTGCGGGAAAGGTTCAACGTGAGACTCAAAGGCATGAACATAAAAGCCTGTGGTAGAACTGACGCGATCTGCCAAGGGCTGTGTCTCCTGACAGCTCCCATGTCACTGCTACAGGAGTTACTGGTAACTGTAGGGTGGCAAAGGCGTGCTCAGCGCAGCACTAACAAAGGGAAAAGCCCCACAACTGATTTTTACAAGCTGAATTACAAGTTTCTAGGGCTCTCTGTGGCAGTTCACTAGGTGGAGCATGCTGGTGTTAACTGGGGGGGGTTATCAGCTTGATTTGGGACAAGTGCATTTAGCAAAAAAAAGTTAGTGTCGGGTCTTCCAGACAGAGCCCAAACACAGCTATTCTTGTACAGAACATAAAAAAAAATACCAAAAACCAAACAGGAGTTGTCTTCATGGATTCTTTCTCTTTTAATGCTTACCTTGAAAAAGGAACAGGTGTTAACCTTTTAAAAGGCCATTTTTTTTTATTCTGAAGCCTAAATCAAACCTCTGTCACAGGCCAATTCACAGGCAGTGACCCCCTTTCACAGTACTGACCAGTTTAATTTTCTCAAGTGGTTTCTAGTTCTGGGGTCTCTGGTTTTTGAGTGTCTCTTTCTACATAGATATTTCTGAGACACTGATTTCGTTTGGAGATGTAGGTGCTAACTGTAGCCTAGGGGCAGACTGGCATGAAACACAGACCCAAAAATCTCATTCTTCTCATCAAAGTGTGGGCCAACCAAAAAAAAAAAAAAAAATCATTAAATAAGTTACTGTAAAGCCACAGAATAAATAAGCTGGTTTTCCTGAACGTCTCTCTTGCTCTTTGGAGTATATTCTGTGTCCGTGGCATGGGCCGTGGAGGTCTGTACCTGCAACTGGGAATGTTTCTTCTTTCTGCTTCAGAATACAAACCCCGATTTGTTCACACTCGCCAAACCCGGTCCTTGTCCGTGGAATTCGAAGGTGAAATATATGACATAAATCTGGAAGAGGAAGAGCTGCAGGTGTTAAAGACCAAAAGTATCAGCAAGCGTCACAATGCTGACAGTGCGGGAGAAGCAGCGGAAGTGGCTGGCACCCTGGGTGACACGATGGTCGCGGACGGCACCGATGCCATAGGTCAACCCAGCTCTGTCCGAGTGACACACAAGTACTCTTGCTTTTTCTGTGGTTTGGGGTTTTTTTCCTTAAAATGAGATCTTCTTCATTTTCTAACCATATTCTGTCTCTGCCCATTTTTTATTATTTTTATAGTCACAATATTTAAGGGCTCAAAAGTACCATTGTATATTTCAGCTAAACCTGAGGTTAGCGAGTGGAATTGTTTCACTTTACCATGTCTCTTTTGAAGGAAGGCATCTGTTCTGAACTGGAATAGCTCAGAAAGAGTTATTAACATTATTAAGTCAACAGAAGACCTTGTAGAGTTTGTTTCTTTTTTTAATGAAGTATAACAAAGAATTGATTAGGAATGCTATAAGAAAGAGAAGAAATGGGTAGGTGATTGGGAACCCACTGACCTTCTTTCTCCCATTTGTTAAACTCGTTGCCACAGGTGTTTTATCCTCCCCAACGACACCATTCACTGCGAGAGGGAGCTGTACCAGTCTGCCCGCGCCTGGAAGGACCACAAGGCTTACATCGACAAGGAGGTGAGAGGGATGCTGAAACCTGCCCAGTCTTTGCCCTGCTACCTTTTCAAAGAATCCTTCTGAGACAGAAATATTCCCTGCAGATTGAAGCTCTCCAAGACAAAATTAAGAATTTGCGGGAAGTTAGAGGACACCTAAAAAGAAGGAAACCAGATGAATGTGATTGTAGCAAACAGAGGTAAGAGGGGTGGCATTCGGCACCGAGCGCTACACCAGTGCCTAAGGCTTGCACAATTCCCAACCTTTTTGAGATGGAAAGAAAGAACATCAGCTTTATTGGTATTCATAGCCACTGTGGGTACTTATTTTAGTTAGATCCCTTTTAAGAGTAGATGCTACTGTAAACCAAAATATGAGAAATGTTACAATTTCAAGAAGAATTTTGTTTATATTCTACTAATACACTTGAACCCAGCTGTAGCCGTGTGACCATCGAGCACAGGCCACTCACACAGATACCACGTCTTAAGGTGAAGTGCAAATTGTAAGTCATTCCTTAAGAGTCTTGTTCCTGAAGAACACATCAAAGATGGTTTGTTTCTGGTTTGGTTTTGTGTTGGAAATGGTTTCGTGACTTGGTAATTCCCAATTGTTTTCCCTGTAGCTATTATAACAAGGAGAAAGGGGTAAAGGCCCAAGAGAAACTCAAGAGCCATCTTCATCCCTTCAAGTAAGATATTTCCTATCCTCTCAGGCTCTCAGCTGGCTTTGGGGGGACTCGAGAGCTATCATTGGGAGGGTTTGAGGGCTTTCTGGTGGAGAGGGGAAGGAAGGAGGCGAGGGAAGGATAAGGTCACGTGTAGCAAGCTCTCACAGGAGCCCTTCGGTCGTTTTGGACAGATTTGTGAACATTAATGGGTAATCTTTGTTTTTAAAACCTATTGATAAGAAAATGGATTAAATCAATCATTCCAGAAGCTCACGACCGTTACAAAGATGCAGTTAAACCGAAATGCGCATCATTTCTCAGGCTTACTGCAGAGAACTCCTTGTGATGAGAGCTGGGGTGGCAGCCGAGTTCAGAGCGCTTGTTCTCACCTCCTGTCTTGAAAAAAGCCAGGAAGATGCAAAAGCTGCCGGTGCTGCTGTTAGCCCACGAGTGACAGCCCTGCCCCAGCCGTGCCCACCTTTCTCTCTGAGCAGGGAAGCGGCACAGGAGGTGGACGGCAAACTGCAGCTCTTCAAAGAGAACCGGAGGAGGAAGAAAGAGAGGAAGGGGAAGAAGCGCCAGAAGAAAGGAGATGAGTGTAGCCTTCCTGGGCTGACGTGTTTCACCCACGACAACAACCACTGGCAAACGGCACCGTTCTGGAACTGTAAGTGTTAGGGGCGAGAGCCGGGTGGTTCTGCTGCATCGCAGGCATCAGAGCCTTGGTTCGAAGAGCTGGCCCTTAGTGATGCTGCTGCCCCTGCGCTGGAGTGTGAAGGAAGAGTGTCACTTGAGTGTGCTTGTCTTTATTTCACTTAGTGATGTGAGATTGCTGTGAAAGGCTTGATGCTAAGCACTGCAGAAACTAAAAGGAGAATTGGCCTCTAAAACGCAGCCACTGAGATTTCTGTCATCTCTTGGAGATCAAGATGACCAAATATTTCATAGCTGGTGCATTATAATCCCATTACTACTGCTATGAGGTTTGTTCCAATCATTGATCCTGTTCCTGCTATCACAGTAATAACAACAACGCCAAATAAATCTAAATAAAAAATCTAAGGCAATATTAATATTTTATTATTGGAATTAAAAATAGCTTCTCCTAAAGCAAACTTCGTTAGCAGTTTGTAAATTCAAGGCTACCTTTCTTACAGCCTTTCCCACTGGGGGCCAACAGGATCCTTAGATATCGCCAGCAGTTCCAATGACTCTGTGTACAAACCTTAAGGACAAGGATTTGTGTTGTTTCGGTTTGTTTCGGCTGAATTCTGCTCAATCCCAATAAATTGTACATGCCTCAGGGCAGAAGGTGTCTCGTTAGCTATAGGATTCACTCTTCTGCTTTCCTTAGCTGTGTGCTTGTGAGAATGATGGGTTAACAGCATTTAAGAATCTAACATTATTCAAATAGATCTTCTTAAATTGATCTAGAATTTAGGTACATTTAATAAGTACATTTAATTTAAGCACATGAAAATCCACAGAAATTTCACCAGTAGCAGAAATAAACATGTTATTTTTCACCGAAAACTAAGAAATTGCTGCTTTAATTGCAGTGGGGTCTTTCTGTGCCTGCACCAGCTCCAACAACAACACTTACTGGTGCTTGCGAACAGTGAACGACACGCACAATTTTCTCTTCTGTGAGTTTGCAACTGGCTTCTTGGAATACTTTGACATGAACACTGATCCCTATCAGGTAAACCCCTGTCCCTCTTGCAAGCCGTTGTTCACCAGACTCCTCTGTTGTTTTGCTTTGTTTTTATTTCTGTTAACAGTTCTTTTTTCCCCCCACTCTGTTTTTCCTCAGCTGACCAACACGGTGCACACGGTGGAAAGAGGCATTCTGAATCAGCTGCACATACAGCTGATGGAGCTGCGAAGCTGCCAAGGTTACAAGCAGTGCAATCCAAGGCCAAAGGGGCTTGAAACAGGTACAAGAAAATTATTGTTTCAATTTTATTTGGTGTTTCTTTTTCATCTGCTTATGTTCTAGCAGTGTCCATGAAGCGTCTCTCTCCTAAGGGTTGTTGGGGTAGTTTGGGACGGTCCACACACCCCGTCCTGCACCAGAGCATGGCCAGGAAGCTCCTCTGAAGGTTGCACGTGTTATTCTAGCCAGATGTCAATGGCAAACAACAACCTCGGGCAGAAATCCTGCAGCAAGGCTATCCTGTTGTTTGCCTTAGACAGTAACAGGCGTGGCAGCTCTTCCCTGGGCAGAAAGGTTTCTCTTCTGCGGGGTTTACCTGGTTAGTTTTTGCCTCCCAGTAGCAGGGGAGGTATTAAATAAATCCTGTGATTATTCCACTCGCAGTCTGTCCATACAAACACCTCAGGCTCCACACCACAGCTGAGACTTAACCTTGCAAACTTCTTACCAGCAGCAGCCCCTCTGACTTCGAGGCGAGCCATGGCGTCTTTACAACGCTCTCTGAGCACAGACCCATCGGGTGTTTATAGCTCATAACTCTGAAGTTCATTGCATTTAAATTTGGTTGATTGAATATTGTGATTTTTTTTTTTTTCTTTACAGGAATATTCCCTTCTACATTATTTGTGGTGTTTCATCTTTGTATCGCTCTCTGCATCTACAGATGTTTCTCTTTTTTACAAAATCTAATTATTTGAGGGTTTTATTATTTCTGAAAAACTGTGGGGTTTCTGTTCTTTTATATGATCCTTCCAGGAGATCTTTGTTGGACTCCAGCTCTGTCTTTACTTAACACAGTACATTTCTTTCTAGGGATTAGATGCTGTGCATGGAAAACTACATTGTGAATGGTTTTACAAGTTCTAAACACTAACAAAAGTTACTCTTGTATTTTCCTATATCAGGAAATAAAGATGGAGGAAGCTATGACCCACACAGGTATCCACACTTTTTTATTCTCCTCAGCAGCTTCTTTCCAAATAATTGCATGAGTCCAGCCCATTCCAACTAACGTCTGTGTCCTGCCGTGTTGCCCACAGCATAGCTTTCGGTGCATGTGTTCTCTAACCGCCTCACACTCAACCTGGCCATCGTTTTTCAGCCCTTCCATTCCGCACTTAACGTAGCTCGTTGTCATCGCGAGACTTCACGCAGCTCCTGCTCCATGCCTGTAGTTCTCAGATGTTTACACAGGGAAAGCGACACAAAAAGAACCACTTCTTTTGGGTTGTTTTCCTGTTGTTGGGTTGATTTTGGATGGGCTGGGGGTTGTGGTGGTTTTTTCTTTATGGTTTTATTCAGGAAGTCTGTACAGTTGCTTTTTTTTAAACCAAATGTCCTTAAAAAGCTTTCTGAGGGGGTGGGGGGGGTGTGTGTCCAAAGACCCTGATCAAACCCATGGAACTGAAGTCAAAGCTCCTCCCTGGCTTTAGCTGTAGGAGATGTCAGCAGATGGTGCTTGAAGCAGGAGCAGTGCTCAGTGTGAGCAGAGCGGGAGACAGGGCAGTGCAAGTACCGCAGGGGGATGAGGCTCCCTTGGAGGAGGAGGGGGGGGTGCGTGCCTATGTATGTGTGTCAGTCTGTCTGGCTGTCTGTGTCTGGCTGTCTGTGTGTGTCTGGCTGTCTGTGTGTGATGCTTTCAGACCAGCTCACACACGCATGAAATGAAATTTATTCAAAAGACTGTAATATTTGAACTAAGGGCACCAGGTGAGGCTGGTGTTTCATACGTAATGCTTGAACCTGATGAGTGCGTGAAGGGCTGTTGTTTGCAGGTATATGTAGCTATTTGCATGTGCACTTACCATACCAATGTTTATCATGCAGTGCCCAGCTCCTCCAGCTGGAGGAACCAGCAAGAGCCTGAAGGGACTGGAAAACCTCAGCTCTTAACAGCACTACACTTGTTGCTCATTGAGCAATAATTGGGGTGAAAAACAGCTTAAAGTTTGTCAGGTGTCATATTTAGACTTGGTATCTTCTCACAGTGTATCAGCTTTATACATTTTCTTCCCCGTGCGCTTTGGTGTGTTAGCTCCTGGTGCACAGTGGTTACCTGGGATGCACACTGGGTCCAAGGGGCACACAAGTCTATACAAAACCTTTTTCCACAGGCCCTTCTGCAAAGAACCTTGTCATTAGCTCCCAGCAGCCAGGGAACAATTAAGATAATGTATTTCAATATTCTATCGATCTCTGATTTAAGCAGCTAATTTTTCCTTGCAGCCAATTTTGTATTTTCTCAGTTGAGCAGTTTGGGGATCTAGGAAAACGAGACACTCTTGTTTGGTTACGTCCCAGTTGTGTTGCTCTTTACAGCCCAGTGGGACCCAGTTACCACAATGATAGGAAGTAATCCCTATGATGATGCTTTTAAGTCTCCATTAGAAGGCATCCTTGTGAGCAATCCTCATTTTAACCACAATCTAACAGAAACAGTGGTCTTGAGTTGTTGAGCACCCAGCATTAGCCTTCAAAGGAAAGCTTTTATATCTTCCTACACTGCTTAGCCATGAAAGCACTGCAGCCTGCGACACCGAGTCAGGACCCATCCCACTGCTGGGGTAGGCAGCAGGCACTGGTACGCTGCGGACACAGCGGGGGGGCTGTGCCACAGCTGAGAGATTCCCAGAGACCCACTGAGGAAACCACTGCCGTGCTGCTGCCCAGACGGACCTCACCCCATTTCACAGCGTTTTGTAATGAGATTTCTTACAGGGGCAGTCCTCGTCCTTCCTCCCTCCTTCCCCGCTGGGCTTTCCTGGCGGTGGGAAACTTTCCATGCCCGCTGCTAAGCTGTGGAATTAAGCTGTGAGGTGACACAGTCAACGGACAAAGAGCCAGCCCCAGGACCTTCTGACTTTTCTTTCCTGTTTAACACGTGTGAACACAAGTTACCTCCCTCCCACACGTTTAAACAAGTTCTTTTTTTTCCTGCTTGGTGTGAAGGTCACAGAACAATTCTCAGTGCCTTCCCAGCTGCAAAACCTCTTGGAGGCTGCAGAGACAGGGCCACATTTGGAGGGGAAAAACCAGCCCCAGCTCACAGGACCGTGTAGCTCTGACGCAGCCCTGGAGCTGTTTTGTAGGAAAGCAGCAACCTCAGTGCTGCTGTCACTGCTCCGCAGCCCAGCCTTTTGCACTGCTGCAGCTCCTCTTTGCTGGCCCCAGCCCTCCCCACCTTGCCCAGCTCCACCCCACCCTAGTGCTGGGACAGGCAGCAGAGGCTCCTCTGCACCCAAGGGCAGCTCCCCGGCCCCCGCTTTGGCCCCACTGCCCTGGTCCATCCCCACAACTGTTACTGGTCAAACAGCAGCACTCCAGTTTCAGTTCCTGCCATCGCATACCAAAACACTTTGGCCACCAACTTTTTCTACACAAGCTCTGATTTGGCAAAAGAAAAGAAAACATCAAACCCATGGAACTACAAACGTGGAGCAAAATCCAACTCGTGTCGCATTTGCAGCGTGGTTAATATCGCAACGGACTCGGTGACTAAACTCCTCAAAGATTCATCCCTTTGTTTGACATTTTCTAGGGCCCCTTCTACCTCCCAGCATTGGAATAGTAAGACTTCTTTTCTTGAAGACTCCTCAGCATTTAATTACTTTTTTATTTCAGGAAACCAATTATCCATAATTTGTGTGGTGCCGATGGCTCTCGTGGCCATGCCACGATGTCATTTCTCTTGTCTGCTTCAGGGAAAGAAAGAAGGAGGCTGCTCTGCCACCATCACTCTATCACATCCACAGAGCTTGTGTCGCATCCTGTAATAGGGAGTGTGCAGGTGTTTGCAAAAATAAAAGTAGTTCCGGAACTTGCTTTTAGAAAAATATTTAACTTCTATGTTGTAAAATATTTACAGCTGTTCTATTATGTGAAGAAATATCCAAGTAAGGAAAGCAGTCTCCCTTGGGTGCAGAATAAGGCCTCTCAGCGTAAGAAAATCTCAAGGTTTTTCTCAGGCCATAATGGTATTTTATTCTATATAAAGAATATAAGCTATCCCTTATAAAGAACTTAAGCCCTATTCTACTATACATATATAATATTCTGATCTATAATGTTCTATTATATGTATATATTATCTATTTTATACAGGAATATAAGCCTATAAAGGTTATAAAGAATATAAGCTATTAGAGTTCCAAGTTGTACCTTCTGTTTTACTTGAACTATGAGAAAGGCCACGATAAAATGCAAATAAATTAATGGAGATACCAAGAACCCACTGAAGGGCTCCTTATAGAGCAGTATTTGTGCTCAGTTCACACTGTTGGGCTGTAGCCACTTGAGCTTCCACTGTCATTGCTACTTACTCACCTGCCCACACCATTTTCAGCAAGAGAATCAGTCAGCTCAGTGAGCTAATTACTCGCACTTGCCTACAGCAGCGTTTGTGAGAGCAGTCTGCCACCTTCCCTGACAGGCTTTTGCATCACTTCATTTGTTTTTCCTTCTTAGAAAA
This sequence comes from Megaceryle torquata, assembly GCA_024611175.1. Taxonomy (NCBI): domain Eukaryota; kingdom Metazoa; phylum Chordata; class Aves; order Coraciiformes; family Cerylidae; genus Megaceryle; species Megaceryle torquata. The sequence goes on along the minus strand of JANIJG010012967.1, from coordinate 47,497 downwards.
TCTTTGGACAGAACAGAGTCCACACAGTGAAATAACCTCAAGGGTGCTGTTCCGTGTCAATTGTCAATATAAAATTTCACAGCGCAGTCTGGGCCACCAGAGCCACTCTAGGGACCTGTAAAAATCTTTTGGAACTGGGTTTCCTTCATGTCTTTGCTTTTTCTGGCTGAGATCAATATAAAATGCAGCCCCACTGCTGCCTCGAGACTCCGGTGTATGCCCTTTCTTCTAACTTACTATTTGATAAATTTGTTAGAAATTTGCTTTGAAAGCTCTTTTTTTTTTTTTTTTTAATTAAACAAAAAAAAGGAAAACCCGGGTGAGGCTCTGTAGCTATGCACATTTTTTCACTGAATTCACACCAAGTTTGAGCAGCTTTTATTTCCCCATGTAAATTATAATGAAAGTCTACAAAGTAAATTAAATACAACCTTTGGCCATCGTATATTAAATAAAACATGGCTGGTTGACACATGGTTTGTAGACCATGTGTCTCGAGCTACCAGACACCAGACTGCTGGGGGTGTTGCTGAAGTCCAGGTCACTGATAGCTTTCAGATCTTGGTGGAGTGCTCAGGAAAGGCAAATGGATTATTGGTATATGGAAGCACCTTTCCTGCCTGGAAATGCCAGAGGAAAGGTTTACCTCTGACTGCGGTCCCAGGGCCCCCTTAGACCAGACTCTGCTCTTCTGTACTGAGACCAAGGATGCAGCAGAAGGCAGGGGGTTTCTGGCTGTGTGCTCAGCAGGAGCTGCAGAGAGACCCAAGCCCAGAATCATTAACACCATGATGGGAAGCGGAGCATCTCCCCCGTTGAGCTACCCCCATACGCTATGAACACTGGTGCTTTTGAGCAAACTGGAGTAGAAACCCCCATGGAAGCTTTGCTTGCACTCTTAAGCCAGTGTTCACCATGAGGCTTTATTCTTTCTCTCCCCAGAGGACAGCTATGGGACGGATGGGAAGGTTAACCTGCCCAGTTTCGCTGGCGACATCGACTGGCAAGGACTGGAAGACTTGTACAGTGTGAATGAAAGCGTGTATGAACACAGACACACCTATAGACTTAGTCTGGCTGACTGGACTAATTACTTGAAGGATGTAGATAGAATGTTTGCACTGCTGAACAGTTACAACCAGCAAAACAAAGCAGACGAGGCTGACGCTGCTCGAAGCCGTGGGGACGAGTCATCTGCGCCGCTCACCTCGGTGGAAATGACCTCTGCTGAAGAATCGAGCGGCCTGCCCGCCCAAGAGCTGCAGCTCATCGTGCCAACCGACTTCGCAGCCCTCGCTTCGAGCACGGTGAATTTGCATCAGGACAGGAAACTTGAATTAAACAACGATATTCCTGAGAAAAGTAGTTTGAATGACGCACACTGGAGAAACAATCATCAGGCTGAAAAATGGATGGAGGATAAAGAATCAGACCGGTTTGAAATGGATTTCAGCGGCAATGGTTTGATAGAGATGGAGTCCCGGCACAGTTTCATGCTACAACCCGTCAGTATTCCTCAAAAAGCCCCTCATCAGGACAGTGATGCGGTGGAGGATATATTTGAAGATCAAATCTACCTTCCGGTGAGGTCGGATGAACCCCTGGTCCGTCAGGCTGTAAACTTATCCACGCGGGACTCTTCTGTCGGTACCCAGAAACCAGGAACTTTCCTGAAAACAGCGCAGCAGAGTCTGCCAGGGGAAACATCACCAATCCTCAACGCAGAGGGCAGCGCCTCGGCCCCGCTCTCCTTGGGCTAGATCGAGCTGTAATCCCTTAAATAAGTTCTCCTTGCTCTTAATAGCAAACGAATAAAGGTCACCATGACAACTGACATTCCAGGGTTAGTGTAGATACGTTCTGCAGCTGCACTGAGCCCTGGCCAGTGTCTGGCCTTGTGCATTTGTTTTATTCACACGCACCTCTTCTAACCCTAATTCTCCCCCCTAGGAAGCACCAGCTCCAGTTTTTGATTAAAAAAGTGTTAACTTTCCCATTCCCCAAAAGCTAAACCTTATTTCTTTGAAGAGGACGTACGAGTTGCTTTCTCCATTTCCAAACAACCCCAGCACAAACCAGTGTCTCAGCCCACCCCCTCTGTCGGCGTAACCTCTCAACCACTGGAAATTCCTAATGTCACGCTTTGGAGCAACAGAATGCACTTTCAAACCCTGTACACCACACCACGTGTGGATCCCACACCTTACGTGTTCCCCTTGTCTTGTGACTGGGGAACCCACGAAGAGATGGACAGGAAAGAGGTAGCCAGCACCGACTGTGGCCACAGACACTTTGGATATTATTTTAGCAAAAATACTGCATGTTTTTGTTCCTTTGATTAAATTTCCTCTGAGAAAGGTAAGGCTAATGATCATTAACTGTAGGAGGATTTGTTTAAAGAGGATTGTCTCCCCTGGGTGGTGACACTGTCAGTAGTAAAAATCCATGAGGTTTTTCGACCTTTTTTTTTTTGCTGACGGGGAGAAAGGTTGATGTCAATAGATGCTTTTGTCAGCTGATTTCCACTACCCTGAACAGTATCTCCACAGCATTATAATAATCTGGAGACTTAAAATCTTTTCATTTTGAACGGGCAGTAAAGGGAACAATAAAGTCATGTTAGATTGACATTATTTTAGATACAAAAGGCACGAGGTAAAAAACCAGTTTAGATAATTATTGTTGTTGTAGCCTAAATTTTTTCTTGAACTTTACCAAACATTAAATTTCATAAAGTATCACACCAAAATGACTTCACAAATCTGTATTACTCCAAACTTAGCATCTTGCCTGGCTTTTTTACGAATTCCTAAATAATCAGCACAACAAGACCAAGAGAGCATTACCTGGAGCAGCTGCGACTCCAGTGTCCCACTGGCGGGTGCGTTTCCTGCCTGGTACGTGTTATTTAGCGTAGCGAGTATTTTTCAGCTGTTGCAAGCACTGCAAGTTAAACTTACATTCTTTGCATTGTATTTTAAGTTGAAACTTTTTTTTTAAAAAAAGGAGATTCTTTTAGTAGGATTTTAATAATTTTAAGAAGCGGCCTTTTGGATGGACTCTGTACATATGTTAAAATTACTGGCTCTTTATCTGATGTATGTGTCATGGGCTGATTGATAGAAAACGTATTTATGGTCATGAATGATGCTATCTGTACATAGGTGTTGAGTTACTAGGATACAGACTGTGTTTTTAAATCCTGTATAATATTTCTGTGATACTTTTATAGAACAATTCTGGCTTCGGGAAAGTCTAGAAGCAATATTTCTTGAAATAAAAAGTGGTTTACTTTACCTGCTCCCGAGAAGTCGAGATGAGACGGTTTTCCTCCTAACGAAGCTGCTAGGACTGTGTTAGCAGTCCATCCGCATTTAGAGCGATGGCTAACAGAGGAACACGCTACATGATGTTAGCACAAATGATTCCTGCAGGTTGTGAATAATATATTTCTTCTCGCCGCTTGATCCGTTCCTCCCTCCCCTGAAGCCTGTGCTCTCTGAGCAGTTTTTCTCTGCACCATCAATACTGGGATGTGGTGATCACTGAATTCGGTGGAAAGATTTGGTTTTGCCTGACCACGTGCTAAAAAAACCCAAATACCAAATACCAAATACCGCCTGACCCAGAACAGCTGGGCAGCCACCCACGTCCCTTTTGTGTCGCTTTCTTTGTCAGAAAGAAACCACTCACGATATGCTATTTTTTATTTCCAAATATCAAGTATTCAAGAGTTTGTTTTGTAAACACACGTTTACAACAGATGCTGACAATAGATTTCATTAAACAATGCGTTACACAGCTTGAAAATTACTCTAAGGTCTGCTGAGAAATAAATATCAATTAAAAAAATCCCGTACAGGAGCCTAACGGATGCAAAACAAACCTCATAAACCAATTAGTCTCTTGACCACAGCACAGCACCCACACAGTCATACGGTCAGACATACGCTACAGATTTCATTAATACTCCACATTTGCTTAATAATGAGGGTTTTCTAAACCCAAAGTGTAAGGGGCAGCGTGTGCAGCCCCTTCTCCCTCCCACCTACTGCCCAGGCTGCTGCCGCCGCTCTGAAACCATCCAGAGGAACGTGCGGCAGCCAAGGGCAAAGCTTCCCCCAGACCAGGGAAAAGCAAAGGTCCTCTCCGAGGAGAGCCTTCCCTCAACCATCTCAACGACTCCAAATCCTTTGTTGTTGGGGTTTTTTTCCCAACCAACACTCAGTTCTGGATTAATCTGTACCTTTATTTTTCTTTTTGGTTTGTTTTTAAAATTCCCTCCCTGTTTTCAGACCTGGAGTTTGTTGAAGAGGTAAAATTCCTCACCAGAGGTGCACCTCTTAGTACTACTTAGGATACAGGTGTCTCCTCTGCACGAGCAGTCCAGGCACAGTAACACAAAATCACGACCTGTCAGAATTCCAAATGGAAGAGAAAAGTTTTGTCTTCAAGTTTTCAACCCCGAACCCCTCTGTTTTAAATTGTGGCTCACTCTAGGATTGACCAGACTTGGCCTCCACTGCTGGAGGCAGAATTTGCTCTTACTCCACCCCTCTCCCTCAGGTACTCCAAGGGGGAATGTTAATATTTCAGATGCAAATCCTCAGTTTAATTCAAACACTTAAACGTTGCTCAGTTAAGGGGTCCCAGAATTTAGCCCAGTGTTTCTGGTCACTACTACAGAATTTGTTTTCAGCCTCTGCTTAAGCAAAGCTGCTAAATGAAGTAACATTCTACAGCAGGATAACACATCTGGCGTGAGGCTTCCGTGCAGCTTTTCCCTCAGCAGCCAGCATGGGTCCCAACCCTGCACAGCCTCCCAAAAGGACCTTCCCATGGAAGAGCTCAGTAGGAACAGCCCCCCAGGAACTGCAAACACTGTCCTTGCTGCAGCAGCCCAGACTTTTAACAACAAAAGCAGAGGCCCTGACATCACTGACACGCCCCCTGAACAGGTCATTTAAGTCATAGTGAATGTGTCATAAAATACTTCAGGACCGATTAGCACCACGGTGTTGTTTGTTTAGTCCTTTGTCCGAAGATTATCAAGCTGTCTCGCCCTCCCTCGAGGGGAAAAACGGTTTGGATGCTTTTTGTAGCCCTTTGTGAATTCCACAGCTTTTCACCCATTCTGTATCGGGAACAAATGGCTGTTACAGGGCAACACTGACATCCCGTTTGAAACGGGAGGGAAATCAGACAATACAGTACACACAACAGATAATGCAGTGCTTAGAGGAGTGGAATGGAACCTGGATAAATCAGCATCTTTTTCATAACACTCGAATCCAAAAAAGGTTTGGAGATTCTTTGAACTTGCAGAGCTACATCAGTGCTCAAAAGGCTGCATTAGGCCAAAATAAAACAGCTTCTCTGAAGGGTTGGAGGGGGTGTTGTGAAAACCTGCTGCTATTGATTGTAGTGGATGCAATGGCTCCGGCCACGGGCAGCGTCAGCCGTCCTCCCTCACTCCTGCGATATATTTGTTCTGTGGAAAGGATGGGGAAATTCCCTTCCTGCAGCCCAGGGGGGCTCCCAAACCTTTGGCCACACAACACCACGTACTGGCAAGACCCAGCGTGAAGAACCACCATGGCAGCCCTGGCCATACCCCATCCCCACACTGAAGGCTTCACATGTCTACTCTGGGACTACATTTACATGTTACCTTCTTGAATTATTTGCAAAACAAGATGATAGACGGAAAGCAGAAAGCCCTAATTCTATACCAAAGAATGAATCTACCAGCATGATGTCAAATGTCCATCTTCTGAGCACTCTAAAGAATAAAAAGTCTATAAAACCACTATGTGAAGGATCTGAAATGTGTTGATCTGGGTTTAACCTACACGGGGCAAACACCCCTGTCCAAAGCAACGCAGATTCCAGTCCCAGTGCATCTCTGACACCCTGGAAAGCAACCACAGCTGGGCAAACCCAGATCCTGCAGCATGGCATCGCCCAGGCCATTATAAAAGACACAGTATTGAGAAAACAGAAAAAGATAAGCTTGCTTAGGAAATACTTTGTCTCTGAGCTCTGAAAACAGCAGCAGTGAACAGGGTACAGAAGCTGAACAAGCACTTGACATCACTTGGTTCACACTCGCTCGCCGAAGTGCCGGCTTGTTGACACCCAGCCCACAGCACTGGCCCAGCTCTTCAGCCTCACTACCCGACTGACGAGGCTGGGAATTGGGCTCCAACACAGCACTAAGACACTTGGGACTTCATTTATCATCAGTCTTACGTCAGTAGAACACTGTGAAGAGCTGTGGTACTAGAGACACAGAAAATGCAGTAAGGCAGCAATAATTCAGGCATCTGTGAGGAAAGCCAGCTAGAATAGTGCAAAAGGTGCTGACCCCTCTGCCAGCCACGCTGTCCAGAGTTACCCAGAGCAGGCAGCGCTCTGCTCCCCTTGGGCAGGACACCAAAACCTGCCATCGGAACCTCCAGAGCCAAATGCTGTGACGGGGCACGGCCCGGCCTCCAGCACCGATCGAGTCGTGTCACCGGCTGTAAGGTCAGAGAGGTGCCCTGTCAATCCCACCTCGTAACACACAGATTTGCAGCCAGAAACCTGTAAAATAAGTGAACACCAGGAAGAGCCAGAATGTATCTTTGAGCACGTCCATAAAATATTTAGTACTTTGTGTTTGAGAAGGAAAGCTGCCCTCCACTCCACTGCCAGACAATGAAGCGGCCACAGGCAAGGCCACAGGGGAGCACTCGAGGGCCACTCTGCCCTTCTGGTCACAATGGTCACTGAAACCACAGGGGAACAACACTCAGCATGGAAATTACTCCGGGTAGAGGATCTCCCTTCTGAATGTGGGCAGGATTCAGTCCAGTGCTTACACACGTGCATTATTCCTAAGTACATTACTTAAGTATATAAACTTACACGCATTTACGTGTTCTCCTGGATCGGAGCCCTAGTGAATGGGTAACACTATGAATTGATAAGCTGCATTTAAAAAACAAAACATTTTTAAAAACACTACACCCAAGCGCTTCCAACTAATCTGGGGGCTTTCACCCTTGTATTTCTAATACCTAAGAGGAGATTAGTGCCCCTGCTGCAGTTAGACAGCAGCGGGTTCCGAGGAGCCGCGTTAGCATGTGCACTTTTACAGACACAATGTCTGGCCAAAGAACAGAGTTTCTAACTAAACATAAGTTGCACCATAGTAGTCAACACGCTCCTTGCGGCTGCTCACACCATACTGAAAGGCTATAAAATGTCACCAGTCCCAACTTACACCATTTATATCCAGTATGTTCATTAGGGGGGAAAAAGGGGGACCAAAACCAGAGGGGTTTTGCCTAGAATTAGGAAAAGAGTCCCAAAATGATGAACCGCTTCCTGAGGCCACTGCTACAGCCCTTCGGAAGTTTTCCCCACTTTAAGGAAGAAGGGGTGAACAGGAGGCTAAGCAGGAACGATTCCCCATCCGGTTCGGTCCATCTATTGGGGCTACTTCTCCTCTCACCTCCCTCACTCTAAAACAGGAGCAAGTGGTGGAAATGGCTCTATCCTTGTCATGGCACTTCACGGACTCGTGGTTAATCACTGGGTGTCGTTGCTCTGTATTAATTACCCCTGGCTGGTCACCTGCAGGCAGACCACTCGAGCTTGTCACCGAGAGCAGCCCCTGGTGAGCAGGACCCCGTCTGACCTTTCCTGTGCTCACTGCCATCCAAGTTCCAAGCTTGTTCAGTATTTACAAGGTGAGCATCTTTCCCTCTAAATTCCAGTGTCTCAAATGTTTCCAAAAAAAAAATCAATGTTTTTTGAAGTGTGTCAGAACTTCCTACCAAGCGAGTGGTCTCCATCCCAACAAGCTCTGAGTTCCCTTAAGGCAGCCTGGAAGCGGTAGCAGTTGTCCCTTCTACCACTCATTCTCCGACATCAGAGTCAGCTCCTCACAATCCCTCCAGCCTCGTCAGCTCTCCCTTGTTACGTGGAACAGAAGCACACACACAGCATGAAGCAGAATAGACGGGGATAGATGATTCATCTCCAGCCTCTCTCAGTTCCCTAAGTGCACTGTTTGAGGTATCTGGAAAGATTGTCACTCTTCACCTCACCCGTGCTGATTGAAATGGGCAGGTGATGGGCTGTAATCACACTTTGTCCTACTACTTTGCCTCCATTTCTGCTATGGGAGGAATTTCTTGGTGCAAGAACCACTTGAGACTGGAGCAGGAGGAGATATTTTTGTCGTCTGTTCCAGTCTTCTATGGCAAAAAAAATATTATTACCTTTGAGCTGAGGAAATTTATTCTTGAGGATGAGTGTAGAAGCAGAGATCTCAGGTGGCACAGGCTGACTGATATGGTACCTGGTGGCTGCGCAAGAGAAGCAAGACATTTGCAGGCTTGATCCCAAGAAGCCATTGGTACATACAAAAGGGCAGCAGGTGGCTCAAATGCAATTCCTCTACCTTGTAGTTTGGGGTAGAAACGTCCGAGTTTGCAAAACAGTGTGGGAATCTTTACAAGCCCCATAAACAGACTAAGATGTTCTGAAATAAGCAGCCACTGCTTCAAGAGGGGAGCCAGCCCTGTGGGTTGGCTCACGTGCTGGTCAAGAGCAGCCAGGAGGTGAGGACAGGCAAAGGAGGAGAGGGAAACCTGCTCTTCCCAGGACAGCTCAACAGATGCCAAGGAGAGTACTGCCCCTAATTCCAAGGACTTGGTTCCATGTAATGTTTGATCAACCTACATATTATACTAAAAAAATTAAACCAGGAATAACTCTATTCAGAAATACGCAGAAGTTCGGCTCTTTCCTAATTATTTTCACACCAGCTCTCTGCATGGCAAAACCCAAACCTGACCATCACCAGGTCCTCTTAAGAGAGTGCTTTTCGTTGCCTAAACGTCTAAGACTTCCCCTGCAGGACAACATACAGCTTTGACTTCCTAGCATCCACCTGAAATCATTCTCTGCCCTTGGAGACACCATTAGTACTTCACAAGCACAGCCCTACAAAGCCTCTGGAGCAAGAAATGAAATGCCAAGGACATCTGATGAGAAAGTCTCAGCATATCCTGGGGAGAAAACGCACTAGGGCAGTGTGGAATAAGCAAAGGCCACGTGACGTCCTCTGGGTCCATTTCTATTCTTAGCTCTTCCCCCTGGAAGGGCAAAGGAAAGACGACTGGCCCTTTGCCTTCACATAAGCCTCCAACAAAGCTGAGAAAAGGTGGCCACACATGGAACAAACCACAGCTTGGACCTCGGACACAAAATGAGGCCGTCAGCTCCCCCTCAAGATTTATTCTGCCAAGGTCAAACTAGGCTGGCACGCATTTCTGAAGGACACCCAGGCTCTTCCCATCAAAGCTGTAACCAATTGTTTTCTCCTTCAGAAGTACGGGTTTGGCGCCAGTAACAGCCACCCCGACATCATCACAGAAAGATGCGCGCACCCGCTCTGGCACCCGTGTGACTCCCACACCTTAATGTTATTAGAAATTCATCCTGAAGCTTCTTGCTCCAAGCATTATCCTTTCCTAACCTGTGAACCTTGCAAAGAAGGACTACATCACATCACGTGAAAATTAATGCACATTTTGATAGGATAAAGACGTTGCGAACGTCACCTGATGGGTAACTTCTGTATGGCTTAACGTGTTATTAACAGTACTTTAAACCTTAGGCTGTTTTTTCATTTAATGCTTAGGTCTGAAGATAGCCCCTTTCAAATTCAGTTGCAGTAATGTCCTTAAAAGCAAAACTTTAGACTTCATTTGCTGCACATACAGTTATCCAAGTAAGTTGCATAGTTCAAACAAGTTCAGTTGTGCTTTGTAGCAGAACTCACAGTAATTACTCATCTCTTAAAATACAACTTGGGAGATACAAAGTTGACAACACATTTAAGCATTTTTGTGACAACTGGACACCAACGATCTGAGTTTTTGTCACTCTTCCTGCTGTTCACAACCCTCACCTTTACACCGACATTAGATCGGAGTACAGACATTGAATGGACACCCAAAATAACTACAAACACAACTTTTAAAACTCCGTTGTTGGGAGGGGAGAAATAAGAACGTGGGTTGGTTTGAGGTATCCAGCCCTCAGGAGCATCCTACAGTGGTTTGCATTAAGCTTTTGTCGGTTTTATAACATGTTGCATTTAAAAATAGAAGGCACGGGTGTTTTACAAGGCGCCGTAATTAAGTCAACCAACAAAACTGAATATACATCACCAAGCCAGGGGTCTAGATCTCAGCAGTCACTTCTTCCAACGGGTTTTCATTTGAGGAATTTATTGCTTCTGAAAAAGGGCCGGGGTACGTCTGCGCTACGCAGTTCATTCCTCGTGCCACGCTGACGTCTGCTCGGGAACTGAAGGTCGGGCAGGATCTAGTCCGTGTGTAGTGCTGTGGGGGTCCAGCCTGGCCGACCATCTCGCTCACAGTGTTCACCGGCGAAGCTCTCCACCTCTGTCTCTGCAGTTGCTCTTCTTTGCACTTAATGGAATACCAGGCCAGGAAAATAAAAAAGAATCCCACGAACTTGAGAGCAGCTGCCAACCCAAAGTAGACAAAACGAAACGAGGTGACATCGTATTCCCAACACGATCCTTGTACGCCACAATCCTGCTGCCAAAGCATGCACGTGGTGTCAATAACAGCCCCAAAATAAATCGGAGTGGGAATGTAAGCTGAAATAAAAATAGCAACAGAAATAATACACGTTAGCGTATAGCAGAGAACTTCTGAAGACACGACGAGCCCTAGCCAAAGAGGGCAGGCTGAGAATTACTGACATTTCTAAACCGCTGCTCTCACGTGAAATGTAAAACAGAGAACTGGTCAGATGGTCTTCCCACCAACAGTACCTATCCCATGCACGGAACGTACCACAGATGGGAAAGAATTTGAATGAAGATGACAATGCAGCAGCACCTTACAACAGGTACCACTTCAGCCTGCCATCCCAGACAGCTCCTCTTGAGCTCCCTGCCCTCCAGAAGAAAACACAGTGTGGCTCTCAGGAAATAAAATACTGGAGAGGAACAAAATAGTGTTCTCTCCAGAGTGTTACTTGCTGACCCTTCCCATGAGCTGGGGGCTGCTGCTTTAGATTATGGAGAAAAAACCCCAAAGACCCAAAAAAGTTTCTCTTCCTGGAGATGGATGGAAGCTGCGAGACCACTAAAACTGTACATTTTTTTTAATAATCTCCCTCATGAACAGACTTTAACTTTCTGAGGCTGCTAAAAACGCAGCCAGCCTGTGGAATGCTCCTGCTCCCCCCAGCCACACAACACCTTTAAGACAAGTCAGAAACATCCTCCCTTAAAGAAAACTTCCAGATGCAGCTACATGGGCTCCTCCTCTTGGTCTCTTAGACTAGTCCTCGCTGCATCAGATGCTACCTCATATGTGTGGTAGCAGCTGAACACCTCGAGTGTTCTTTATAGGCAGGATTCTAGAAGTTCAACAGCTTGAAGGAAGCTATTCTGTGGAATAAAGACTTTTAACACATACCGGTTTTGCTTCAAAATGTGTGAAGTTAGACATTCAGTAACAATGGCTTCTCACTTTAAAAATGCAAGCAGCTGTTGCTAAAAGCAATAAAAACCTGTTTCTGAAAAGGAAAAACTCTTTGAAAATTAATAGGTGCTAACTATTATTTTATATTAAAGCTTCAAACTGTAAGGTACCTTTCTCTCGGACAAACAGTTATTCTAGAAAGAGTAACCAAAAAAAAAAAAAGGAAAATGAAATATATTCTCAGCTGCAGCATTGTCCGAATCTATTCCTTTCAGGATCCTGATGCACTTGGCTGCAGCTTTATGGAATTTTAGTACTTTTGTGGCACCTTTACGCTGGATGCAGCGAGTCCCCATAAGACTTACCGAGAGTTCGTAACAAAACAAACTGCATTCCTAGTGCAAAGGGCCGCTCCCCGTCTTCCACAGACCTGGCAGGCGAGAAGAAAACTCCTCTGAAGGGACAGACACAACAGATAGTCGCTGGTGTACGTCCTGGCTCTAGCTCCTGGCTTTTTCCGAGCTATAGGAAAAATCTTTGTCTAAACTTAATCCGTTTAGCCTCCTGTCCCTGTTCAATCAAACTCTCAACCACACCTTTCTTCACCTGCGTAAAGGCCTGAAGAATTTGATTCAAACCCATGAAAGAAATTTAGAGAACCTATCCAAACCATTTATGGCTTCTCGTGATAGTTTCCTATTATTTCATTTGGTGTCTTGGCTTATTTTCTTGGTTTTTTTCAGATAAATTAGAAGTGACAGAGAATTAAGTTGCCATGTTGTTCACTATCCTTAAACGACCACAGCGGCAGCAACACTACTACAGTACAACTTCAAAGCTCTTGTGAAGAAAGGGAAGATTCAAAAGCAGGCACGTGGCAGGAACGAGCAGCTTGAAGACAAAGGATAATTTTAAATACTAACTTTTTTGATTTGTATTTGAAAAATCCAAAACACTGCTCTAAGAAAATCCTCTGCTCTAAGGCAGCTGAAAACTTCTCCAGGAGCAATCGTTTTCTTAGAGGCTGCTTTTACTCGTTCTCTCGGAAAATCACCAGGCACTTCGTGCTTCCTAAAGGGGATTATCACGTTACATACCCCAAACACAAGCAAGTTGCGTTCCATCCACGTCAGCCCTGCTCTAGTCACTTCTTAAGGACACATCAGCTTGAAGGAGCTTGGCTGCACCGCCCCAGCCTCGTCTGGCACCGGCGACAGGGGCACCCCGGGGGTGTCCTCACCTGAGCGTCACTATGATGGCGGAGGGCTGGGCACAGGCCGTGATCAGGGTGACGATGAAGAGGAATATCAGGAAGGGGATCAGCGTGTTGCAGGTCCGGTCGCACTTGCCAGAGACGGCGTAGCCATTCTCGTTCAGGTAGGTTTTGACGATGACCAGGCGGAGCTGGCTGCGCTGGCCCACCGTGGGCGGGGTGATCACCTGGCGGCTCTGCACGCAGGCACATTCTGTGTAATTCCTGACCTGGGGAGAGCACAAAACAGCATTGCCACGTAAAAAACCTGGGTAAGAAAGACACCGGGCAGAGATGTGGCATGATGGTCCTGCCATACTTCTCAGTCAGGAGCTTCTGCCCCCAGCACCATCCTGCCAAGGACACGCGGGCTGTGGGCAGGTGGGTGGGTGAAGCACTTACCCCCGTGCTGTGGTTGCCACCATTGATGCAGCCAGCGAGGCAAGGATTAAAATAAGTTATTCCATCTGATCCACAGACAGGCTCGTACTCATGGATCTTGCATCCGCAGTTAACGTTACAGCTCCCGGTCAGGTTCCTGTGAGCCATGGCGAGAGTGGGGCTGAAGGAAGGGAAAAGAAGATGCTGGGAGAGCAAACACCACAGCAAGAAAACATCTACTCGCCAGCTCTGGAAAAGAGAGCTGACCACCAGAGAAAGACTACACTCACTCCAGGTTATCTACATCATTTACACCATAGAAGAGCACCCAACCGCGGCATCCCTCCCACCAACCAACACCACAATACCAAAATGACACCAAACTTAAAAGTTTTCTCTTTGCCTAGCTAATAGTTACATTTTTCCCCATTTTTTTTTAAGACACCACAGCTTTCTATGTCTGATCCTACACTGCAGCAATTTGTTGTCGATTTCTAGTGAAGGCTCAGCGAGGAGATGTGTTACAGGAGCTGACTGGCATCTCTTCCCACACACCAACCGCTGCTCAGAACACAACACCCGTATGGTTTACGGGTACATGTGAAGCCTACAGGCAGATCAAAAATGAACAATAGCCACTTTCACTTCAGTAGTCCTTGAATAGGTAGCTACTGATCTCCGAGACTGAAGAGTCCAAAATATACCTGATCTGGGTTTTGGAAAGAATTCATATATCTCAAACATGCCCCAAAGCCCCCCTTCAGCCAATGCACTCCTCTCCCATCACAGTGGTCAGGGATCTAGCTCGGCTGAGAAGACAGGGCCATGATACCTGTCACCTGCATGGTGTTGTGACCTCCACTGCTAGAGTACATGGTAGCTCAACACTGAAAAGTGGTGCTTTGAGAACCCAGGTTGAGATTATTTTTTTTCCCCTTTTTTGGTGGGTTTTATTACCGTGTAATCAGAAGCCTTTGGCAGGTCCTTAGCTTAGTTTGAAAGATTACTCCAAACGCTGCACGTGGCACCGCTCAGCCGTGCTTCCCAGAGCACAGGGCACTGCAGCTCGCGGCTACAGCCACTCTGGCCTCAGCGCACACCGGGGCACAGCTTCAGGGTGGGCTTGCCTGGCTCCACAACACAAACCTGTCCCTCCTTCCTCTTCCTGATTCTTTTAAACTACCCAACTGTTTTTTCCCCAGATGTTCTGTTCCCACCTCCTACACCTGATGAGATCAGAGACTCAGCTCAGAAGCCACTCCACACACAGTGAGTGTCACCTGTGTCATCTGCCACCTCACCTCCTGCCAGCAGTGACCCCGGGCAGCACGACTGCTGCTTAGAGGCTCCCACTGGATTCCTTTCTCATGTATTTACACACCACCCTGCTGTTGCTGAACACACTCGTCCTTCCAGCTGGGCACTTTTACAGCTAATCAAATGTTACTGAAGTAGTTAAATATTGGTTTGCATAAGGTTTTTCATTTAGACTGCTGTAGTAACCTACAGGACCAAGGAAGTATGAAGGAAAGAACCACCCCTCACCACATAATTTCTCTAATCCCAATGCTGGGCTACAGAGCAGAAAGATTATCTTAATTTGACAGCAATATTTTTGGTTTGCTATCAAAGGGCACTCTGGCCAGCAGAGATCTGCGGTCTCCTTGTCAGCAAGCAGCTGGAATTGCAGCAATGATGCAATTTTTGTGTAGCTATCAAACAAGGGACCCTCTCACTGCGTTAGCTGGATTCCCTCTTTGTTGTTATTGTTCTGATCCAATTAGTCACCGCTCTCAAGTTAAGGGATCCAACTGGCTGATTGGGCTGAAAGAGACACAAGAATAACAGAACCCCAGGGTGGTGGTACGACAGGAAGAACAGAAGATCTTTTTAACGTGAAGTGCCTCACTAGGTCAACTGCATGAGTTAGCTACACCTTAACTGCACCGAAACAACAGAAAACAATCAAAAAGGGTCTGGTTTGATTTGTTATGTACCAGAAGCACGAGAGCTGGAACTGAACTAATCTAGGAGTCTGTCATTATGAGTAAGCTCCCCATGGAACCTGTTTTAGTTGCCTTATGCCACAAAACATGGAAGACACAGGTCTACAAACAAAGCAGCTGGTCTCTGCTATTTCCCCCTTTATTCAGCACTGGTGGGTCCAGGTCTGGGCTTCCCAGTAAAAGAGAGACATGAACACACTGGAGAGAGTCCAGCAAAGGGCCACTACAGTGATGGAGGAACCGGAGCATCTCCCCTGGGGGGGGGGGGGAAGATTCTATGACTGTCCAGCCTCGAGAAAAGCAGGCTCAGGGGACCCCATCGATGTCTATAAATACCTGAAGGGAGGGTGAGAAGAGGACAGAGCCAGGCTTATTCCAGCAGTGCCCAGTGACAGGAGAAGAGGCAACAGGCACAAACTGGAACCCAGGAGCTCTCTCTGAACATCAGGAGACACTTTCACTGTGAGGACGACCTCCCATTTGGGTGTTGGCTATGAAGCCAGAGAAGGGAGCCCATATCACACTGACATAAGGCTCCTTACGCTGTGTTCAAATATCAAATGTGCCTCTAGAGACCAGGCTGGCACAGCCCTGTTAGGGGAGAGCATCAGGCAAGAGCTTCACTCCAAACCAAGCAGCTGTTCTGCTTCTCCTACCCCATCTAACTGCTGAACTGGCTTTGATGTCCATATGCTGCACGGCACTGGAACTGGAGAACAACGTACACGTTTTATTAAACCTCAGAATGAAAGCAGCCTTTTCTGCTACAGGAACAAGAACAGTCTTTGATGTCTGAGTTAGAGTTGCCTACTAAGTAAACGATGGCCATAAACAAAGGCAAATGTCTCAGATGTAAAAGCAAAGGGAAGAACATTGCTTCGAATAAGTTCACACTCTTCAGACACTCTGCTCTTGCATTTAAGCTGCACAAAGAAAGCAACGTTGGGGAAAGCTAATGCACAAAATAAAGAAGAAAATAAATTATGTTCCTGAGGAATTCAGTGAAACACCTTCTCACAACTTCCACCACTCTCTCTTCCAAATATCCCCCTTTTTTAAAAATGCCCTTCCATGCATTTCTTAATGTCACAGCCTAAATGCTCCAATACTTTGCTGCACCCACACCTTCTCTTTCATGACATCCTTCTGAATTCATGACACTCACCAAGTCCTGCGGCTTCTTTGGTACCTCAGCCACCAGCAACTTTTACATTTCCTTAACAGGCTTATTGGGAAAAGCTGGTTTTGCCAGAGACGATTCCCAGACACTCACCCAGTGGTGTAAGGTATATTGATCCCCCCTAGATTGATGCTTTCACATCCCACGATGAAGAGAGTTGAGAAGCACAGCAGAGAGACACCGCTGCAGATCATGGCCAGCTTTGCGGACTCTCGCGCACCGAGTTTCAGTTTTTTTATGATGTAGCCGCCGAGGACGATGCCAACACCAGCACTCGGGACAATAATCACACCTGCCGGGAAGGGAACCGAGCCACATTAAACCAGGACCTACCGGCATGGTATAAAACATAACAATTGGTTCCATTCCCCAATTAGATGACTGCCAATGCTGCACCAAGCTCTCCATTGTCTGGTTCTCTGCTAGCAAACTGAGTCACACTTTTCAAACCTCTGGAGCATTGTCAAACGATTAATAAAAGCCTCCTTATGATATTACCAGCAGCCAGAGCACCATAAGAGAACTATTGTACTTTGAAGCAGAAACATTGCTTTGTATTTATTTTAGAATGGGGAGAAGGGCCATGTATTGCTCCAGTCTACTGAAAACTTGAGGAAATCCATATCGGGACACGCATCTTCCTCTTACTACTCTTGGGATTAACTCCAGGGAGGCACAAGCGGTACCCTTGGGCAGGACCCCAGCAGCCTATGCCCTGGGAGTGCACAGCTGCAAATTTGGGATGCTTTACCCATGCTGAACATCAGCACTTCTCTGCACCAGCCACGTGGAGCATGATAAGAAATTAAGGTACTCAAATTAACTCAAAGACCCAAAAGACATGCCCCTGAAGTGTCCGTTGCTCTACAGCTGCAGTTCTGAGGTGGCAGTTCAGCAGCACATCCCCTGGCTGTCCTCATTTGTCAGGGGCCCATGGTGGTCACTGAATGTCTTGCACATCTTCACTTCCTTTGGCTTTTGCTTACTCACTGACAGGTGAGAGGGTCTTTACATGAGGTCTTTGCCAATAAAGACGCACCCACGTGAATGTGGAATCTGAACAGCTTTTGGCAGCTGCTTCCATGGAGGAGCTAAACTTTATAACTCAAATTCTTAATGATATTGGTCTTTAAAAAGAAGACAGTAAGACTGTCACTTCTAAATATCCTTAATATTGTTACAAAGCATTCTTATTCTCTACTACTTTGTCTGAAGGTGAAGGGGACATCATAATTATCAAAATGTTGATGTTGTGAAAGTAAAAATAAGAGGTAAAAGTAGTTGCCACCTTACACTGCCATCACCAACGGCATTATAAAACAGAACATCATTTCATGAGGAAGATTCTCAATAACAACCCTTCACAGAATCAAAAGCAGTTTTCCTCATAAGAGCAGAAGTTAAATGGGTATGTCCTTCTAGAAGAATTAAATGATTGTTACAAAGTTCAAAGCTATTATCTCTCAATCTGTTCTCTCTCACTTTCGATGACTGAATATGGACAAGGCAAAGAAATAATGAAAATCCTCACACTGGAAATGTTCTCTCTGGGTGAAGATGGCAATTCAGCCGTCTGAGTCTACCAGGCATGCCCTGCTCTATAGAACCTGTGTCAGAGAATCCCACACCCACACCAAAGGCAGACTGGGATCACTTCTGAAACACCCTCCCCTCAGGTGAACCAAATTCCATGGACCAAATCTGTGGTTACCTCAGTCACATGAACGAGGGATCTAGCCCAAGGTAAAGGCTTACTAACTACCCTATAGTAATAATAAAAATATAATAATAAAATACTTTGTTATATTTATAATATATACTCTCCTTCCACCTTATAGCTTATCTTTGAATCATAGAATGTCCCAGGTTGGAAGGGACCTCCAAGTTCATCTGGTCCAACCCCCCCCACTGTAGTGAGCAGGGACATCCTCAACTAGAGCAGGTCACTCAGAGCCTCATCAAGCCTCACCTTGAACATCTCTAGGGATGAGGCCTCCATCACCTTGAGTCCTTAACCTCTTTTGGACCTGAATTTACCTTTTTTCTCTTGAGGGCACAGATACTGGAACAGCCTTCTACTAGACGTGAGGCTCTGCATGTCCATGTCTAGTCCCTTGTCAAAAGGGAGCATGCAAATGTTTTCCGAGACATTGGTTAGAGGCTCTTCCATTAGAGAGCTAACACTGTGCTGCTGCTTTCATCCACCCTCTGCCCAACGGTGAAGATCAGAACATTAAAAACAAGAGGAATGTGAACCAATTGCACACTAAAGCTTGCTCCTGTTCAGGAGGATGGAATGGGAAAGGAAAGGCTATGCAGAAGCAGCATGAAGACCAGTTCCTCCACGCAAAGCAGAGCTGGGGATGGAAACTGAGTGAAACAGGAAGGGCAGGAACAGATTCCACTGTTTGTGTGAAGGCAGCAGAGCAAGGTGCTCATTCCCTCCGACATGTCAAGGAGCCTGACAGGTTCTCTTGCCCTACGTGCCAGTATTTCATCCTTATGCCCCTCTCCTTCCACAGGAGGTTGGGAAACCAGTGATGTTCTGACAAACGCAGCTCCTGCGGCACACCTCCAGACAAGCTTCCTGGGCAAAGCAAAGCCTGCTCCTCTAACCAGGACACACATTCTCAGTCTGCAAAGGCATTTAGGGGAACAGAGCTCAAGCTCTGACTCTAAGCTGTTGCACTGTGCTCTTCGTTTCCTAGTGGCAGTCTGGCTCACGGGGTGGTGCGTGTGCTGAACGTGCTCCTGGGTTCAGCGCTATCAGCTTTCGGTCGGCAATTTTTAGGCTTTGTCCTTTTTGCTCTTGTCAGGACAGTGCAGCACTTGAGGCTTCCATGGCAGCAGAAGATGATCTTAACAGCTACTAATAGTCTGGGAACAGAAAACTGCAATATCTGCTAAGTGGCTGACAATTCCAAAGGGCATACAGTGGAGATTTTTCAATCCAGTTCCGTCCGGGTAGATTCAGACCAGAGAGAAGGATGGAAATTTTTTACACTGAGGGTGGCAAGACCCTGTCCCAGGTTGCCCAGAGAGGTGGTTGATGCCCCATCCCTGACAACCTGCTCTAGGTGCAGATGTTCCTGCTCCCTGCAGGGGGGCTGTACTAGACAAGCTTGAAAGGTCCCTCCACCTAAACCAGTGTGTGTTTTGGGGAGCCCTGACTAGACTAGATCATTGGGCATTCAGTGAGTCGAGAGCAAACCTCCAGCCTGGAGCGGAGAGATAACTGAGGAATGGGACAGATAAACAACTCATCACCAGGTAAGAGAGAAAGATTAGGATATTTTAAAGATCAAAGAGGAAACAAAATTCACAGCAAGTAAGAACAGCTTTTAAAGTTCTTTTAAGGCACACAAGTTGCAGTAATGCCTAGGAGGTTTCTAGCTTGGTTTTGTTGGGTTTTTTTCTCCCTTTAAGACCATATAAGAAAATGTC
This sequence comes from Megaceryle torquata, assembly GCA_024611175.1. Lineage (NCBI taxonomy): Eukaryota > Metazoa > Chordata > Aves > Coraciiformes > Cerylidae > Megaceryle > Megaceryle torquata. The sequence continues at coordinate 27,712 of JANIJG010012967.1, read as the reverse complement.
TGTCCATGGTGATGTAAAAAACCCATCCCTCTAGCAACATAAATGGGTTCACATTTTACTAAATACACAGAGCAAACATCAAAAACCAGCCTGAGTATCTAACCAAATGCACAACACTGGATCCAGTCACACATTCCAACAAGGTCTGTTTTGGTTCATTCCTCCATGGATTCACCTTGTTAGTCCGAGAACACCAACCTTGCGTGGTTACACCACGCGGCAGCGCCTTACCAGTGTAGATGCTGGCATTGGAAGCAGGGATGCCAAACTGTGACTCGATGAACTTGGGAATGAAGGTAATAAAAGCCGTGACAATGGCACTCTCAGCTGTGTATGACAAGCTCACAAAAAGGAATGTCATGTTGCTTAAGATCCTGACAGCTGCTCTCGGAAGCTCTATAAAAATGACAAAAATGACAAAAACAGTATAAATAAGTGAGAAGCAAAAGCAAACTGAGCCAAAACAAATTCATTTTCTCTGCGATGGACTGGCAAAAATGGCTTGCTGGCTTCTGGCTGCCTTTGCCCGGTGAAAGGGAGAGGGGACATCCGGAATCACAGTCCTTGCTGTCTGCTCCTGACCCATCTCACTACATCAGCCCGGGGTCTCCTTTAACAGAACCGCCTGAAGAAACAGGGTCTACATTGTAATGCTATAAAGGAAAGAAAAACAGCAATAAAATGTAGATATCTGGGAATTGTTCTGATGTCTCCATCTGAAATTTTCTGTGAGAATAGGTAACTGACAGCCCTGAGCTCTGCACTCCACAGGGGGGAAACAATCACACACTCTCCCTGGAACTCTGCTTCAAGGACCATCTGTGGAAAGCTGGGATAACAACACTATCATTTGAAAAGGTAACCAAAGGATTTTGATTCTTCTACATGATTTAAGAGCATTTACAACAGATGCAGAGAAAGCAGTCTGAAAAAGTGATGTCAATGATACCAAGGAACCTCAACACGCCCTATGTACAACCCATTTAATATTCTCCGAAGGGATAAAACAATCAATTACAAATGAGAGGACATCATGAACTCGAGCTGAAAAAGTATTCAGAGACGTTACAATTACCCTCAAATCAAGTATCAAAACCCCATGACATTCAGCACCGTAGGTAAGAGAAACAAATACTTTTAAATCATTCCTGAAGTGATGTCAAATTATCATCACAAGATGGTAATTAGTCAACTTTTTTCTTGTTAGGCAGCACGATTTTAAACTTTTAACTTGGAGGTTCTACCAAGATCAGATATAATACTTGAACAGAAAACCTAGCCTACTGCAGCTTGGTTTTTTCATTTGCTTTTCACATCGTACAGAAGTTGAACACCACTTGAATCAAAGCCCATGGAGTTCAACAAGCGCACCCATTAGAAACACACCATGTTGAGCTACAACTCCTGAGTGAGTTTTGTTGATGTTAAAAGTCGTCAAGTCAAAAAGAAAAACATCCATCTCACTTTCTCCAGTAGGTTATATCTATAAAAGCAAACAGTTTAGACTCTTGTCATGTCAAAACCCATCAGGCTGCAAATTAGCACCAGAGTAGTCTGACCGCATCCAGTCATCAGAATTTATACTGCCTTCATTGGGAGTAGAGGGCTTATGATTTTAACATAGCCAAATGCTTGCTTGCTGCCTCTAAGAAACATTTTAAGTGTTAAAACCAAAATTGGGTGGAAATAAGCAGTGAATAAACAGCTTCTTTCCTGAGACTCTCCTTGCCACAGCTGCACAGCTCTTCCAGCTCCAATGGCGCTGACCTCTGCCATGGCAGACCACGACATCACTGATATTTATTAGTACAGAACAGAAGACATGACCTACTAAATCATCAGTCTCCCAGCTACTGCCTAAGTGGAGTCTCTGCCCATAGTGCTATAAAAAGATGAAGCCCTGAAATTCAACGGGCAGTGTAAAATGCAGGCTGCATCTCAGAAGCAATGTTAAATGGCTTAGACACACGCGATCCTTTTTTCCTACCCATTATAAATGAAATTACCTCAACTGAGAAGCCCGAGGCATGATCTCATTCCATAAAGCCCACTTAAACTTGGAAAATAATGAAATGATAGTGCATTCCTGCTGCAGGCCCTCTTTGCAGGGTAAGTGACACCGAACGGGAAAGCTATTATCAGCTTGCAGCAAGCTACTGCTCTCTGCGCTATCTCCGCTCGCGTGGTATCTCTGACATGGGGGATACGATGCTGCCTTTCACTGCTCCACATGGTGGAGTTTCTCTTCTAAGGGAAAGGAGAAGTTTTGTAAAGGAAAAGGTCTATTTTGGTAGCTCCGTTAATACATCAATGCAGGATTTTGCAGAAGGCATCGTACCAATTTAAGCAGATACGTATCAAAGCAGCACGTGCCACAGTGAGATAACACAGAAGCTTCCATTTCTGTGGCAGGAGAAAGTTTCCTAGTACTTATCTAAGAGAATACTTATTTTCTGTGTACGTGCTGTGCCTGGAGTGACACAGCATGGCCCAGAAGGTGAAATTCTCTATGGAAACAGAGTGCCAGCATCACACCCTGATCCGGACGCCGAGTTTCTCTGGACTGCAGGATCTTCCCCAGGCACTCCTGCACCATGACACGGTTCCTCTGCACAGCGATGGGGAAGGAGCCCAGTAAAGACTGAACTCCCCATTCCCACTTCCAAGTCAGTGAGGAAGCCTTAGCAGCAGTGGCCCTGAACTGCTTTGGCTAATCAGTAGGTTTGAAGGCTGAAAAACCCCACAGCCAGCTCTGTGGATTTCAGAGAGCACGTCACACACAGGGACTCACAAGCATGGGGAATAGAGTCTTCAAAGGAGGCAGCCAGCGTGGTGTTCTTGCTTCTCCAACATGTTTTATAGCTACACTGCAAAGGGAGGAAACCTCTCTGAAAGACCTGATGTGGGCTTGCTCCGTGCTGTGCTTAAGATGCTGTTTTGCAAGCTAATACAAAATCACCACAAGCAGATTCTGGTCTCCTGTTATTTCTTTACTTCCAGAGAAATTAACATCAGCTTTAGGTACCTCAAGAGGACAGATGTAAATGCAACATAGAGCAAATCAACACATCTGGGCAAACACAATTACACTGGATTTAGTCTACAAGCAGCAGGTGATTTTGCTAAGCCTTGCCTACTTAATACACAGAGTGATCACCACGCATCATTAAAACTATCTGCTAATCATTGCATCCTGGACCGATAGCCAATGAAAAAGCAACACTAACATTCACATCAACAGCCAATCACTTGAAGTTCTGAGTTCAAACTCCATCCAATTGTACAAATGACATTTCAGTTTCTCCCTCAATCCACGGCGTTCACCAGGCCCCCCCAGAATGGCACAACCAGCACCTGCGTTGTGGAATCCAAGGAGGACACGACAGCACTGACAACACAACAGCATTAAGGCCCGTTCATCCCTGTGCTGTACTACTCAGTATTACGACACCGTTAAGCCTGTATTGTCAGCTCCAAATGTATGTGCTTCACATTGATTACTTTTTAACAGAACTGCCCTTCTTCCCACAGCATTTTATCAATGATTACTATTTGCTGTTAAATTTCACATTAATGGTTTACTTCTTGAACAAAATTAAAATTGAGATCAAAAGATTGATTTATATTTGTCTCATGTTTATCTTGTTTCAGAACTAGCATCGCTTTCATTCCTTCTGCAAATAAATAGCTTGCAGTATAAAACAGCCAGGAAAGGCATCATCTTTCTCAGTTAGCTTACCTAAATGCTCGAATGTAATTGAACTCATCCTAGAATTCATTGTACTTGTTTCACTTGCATTTTAGAAGAGCACTTTATTCTCTGAAGGACATCTTAAAGCAAGCATGGCAGCTACGAACTGAAAGGTCCACAAATGTGTCTCGTAATAGAGGTCCTATTACGACAGGACACAGAATGCCTGTTTGTTACAGATGCACATTAAACACTTCAATAATTAAGGAAATGGATGTCTTGCACTCACTGCTGCATTCTGAATTTTAGAGGACAACCACCTACTAGAATTTCAATAGGAAAGCATAACATTAAACAGGACGTCAAAGCTCTGTCTTCAGGGACACTCATACAATCCTAGATGACCCTGTGTACAAAATTCAAAAGCACTTAAAAATAAATCTCACCTTTAACATTCTTTCCAAATCCCATAGAGGCAGGAACTGCACTGTCTGCTTGCATTTTGCTAATTGTTTTCTCTCTCATTACTTCATCATCACTTGAAACATCATCAGAGTTCTTCATCTTTTTCTTTTTCTTCTTTTTATGTCGAGGAGGGAGCTTCTTTGGAAAGGTGAACATGGGAAATATCACCAGGAGCATTGCAATGGCACAAAGGAGAAACCCACTCCACCTAATGTAGGGAAACAGGAATGGGAATGAAAGCCAATATTACATGAAATAAAACCCCAAAGTGATTACAACAGGCTGCACCAGCTGGAACACTGACAGCAAGAGCTAAGGACTGGAGTGGGGCAGAGCCTTCATTGCACTGAAGCTCTTAATTACAAGATGTTTCTGTTGGCTTGTCTACTGAAAGGTGTTTATCCAGAACCCACCAAGTATTACAAAATCGTGTCAGCCTTGAGCTCCTGTAAATATTCACTTTGGGCAATTATTCAGTAGTGAGTGCAGAGAAGTAAATCCTCTGAGTAGCCAGGATCACCTGCACAAGAAACAAAACTATCTGGCCTCAGACCTGCAGTGCAAAGGTATTGCAAATTGCATTTTTAAGCAAAGACAGATTCATATGCACGTGTAATGGTTTGACTGGTAAAGGGTCACGCAGACACCAAACCAACAGCCCCAAGTAACACCAGCTCAGTTAGAAAGATTCTGCAGGAGGCTTTTGCCAGGCAAATCTGAGTGACTGAAAGTTTCGACTAGTTCTGGTGTTACGTAAACAGAAAATCCTCTACTCGCCCATTTTAGCTGATAACATACAGATTAAACCCCAGATTTTTAGGGGGATTAGTCAGCACTATCAGACAGGGAATAAATCAACAGCCTGTATAAAAATGCAGCAACATCCCTCCCAGGATCTCCAGGGCAGAAGCTGGAAAGAGCGATCAAAGCATCATTCTGTGGCAGCAATGCACAGAGCTGAAAGCACCCGCTCAGTGGGGACCGGCCAAGGAGACCCGGCCTGGGGGGAGGCACGAGATGAAATTCAGATCCGAAGGGACGTTACAGCAGCACACCGAGCGCTGGAGGGATCGCAAAAGCAGCACTGGATGCCATTATCTGCACTGTCTACACTTCACATCCTCCTGGAGAAATATCAGAGAACTGGAAAAAGGACAAAAGACGATGTCAAAAATAGTGACACCTACAATGGGAAATGAGAGGTCAGAACCAGATCTGTATTAATTAAAAAACCCTTGATTTTCTGTCTTCTAAAGTCAAAGAAAATATGCAAGAGAATACCTCAGAGGCGTCTGCAAAAGCCCCAGGACCTCAAATAAAAGCAATTAAAGCTAAGGAAGGAGCAGACGGTGCTGGAGGAATTCCTTTAAACTGCTTGTGTGGATTGCTGATGAAAGACTACAGGGGAAGATCCGAGCATTAAACAGATTCAGCACCAGGCAAACACTCAGAAAAGTGTCAGCAAAAGAAAAATTGATTCAAAGCACCTGACAGACTGCCAAGGGCTACTCCAAAAACTAATGAGATCCTTCTATAGCACAGGAACAGTTCTCAGAGACAGCAGCATGATGGATGGCTTCTAACAGATACCTCTCCAGTTACCACATCCAAATAAAACAAAGCAGTTTTGCGCGTTTGGTGGCATAGACAGTAGGGCTGTGACTTAGCCCCAAGCACCCACAGAAAGCCCAGGTGTGCAAAACCCAGGAGCACAAACCCAAGGTCTGTGAAACTCAGGAAACAACCCTGAGCAATAACCACTTATTCTGTTTATCAGGTTTCAGAAGAGAGAAACCAAGTTACCCTCCCTGCATATGTGCAATATACCCCTTAGAAAGGGACAGCTTCAGTAAAAAACAGGCTTTGCTGCAATTTTTGTGGCCATCTATCATAGCTGCTGTACTCACTATTGTCTGTAGTCATTATCTCCGTTAATAATGGAATTTTTTCACACGGTCCCTGCAATAAGTAATTACAACTGTAATAAGGGGAAGATGGGAATCAAGGAAACCAATTCACTTCAAAGGAGACAAGGCTGAGAAGTCTCCACCACAACTGCCCATTAACTTATCTGCACTGCGCTCTACTTCTAAAAAGGACGTCAGCTCAAACAAGCACTGAACTGCTCCTCCGTTTCCAATTGGTAGATTACACACAAAAATAAACTTGGCTACGCAGCACTTCCCTGCAAGGGGAAAATGACACAGTCCCAGCAAACAGACTCCATGGGAATGCAAGACCTCACGAGGTCCCCGCAGCCAGTGAGCGGCAAGGGGCAAAGGACCAGTCCTCATGCTGTGAGTCTTCAGTTTAGCAGACAGCTAAAGCTTCAGAGAGAAGAGAATGAGACAGGGATGCTGTGAGCACCATTACATCAAAGCCTTCAGTCACTCTGGTTTGACTCACACAGCTTCCTGCACCGGTGTCACACGCAGCTGTTGGTTTGGTGTGAGCCTCTGTGGGGGGTTGCACCCTCAGATCATTGCTGGAGCTCCTCTGGTCCTGGTCTCTCCTGTGTAGAGGGCTCTAGAGCAGGTCCTCAGTGGCCTCCTGTCCTGCCAGCCCTGTGCTGAGCATTGCCAGTCAGCACTCAGTGGTCAGAGACCGCCCAAGAGGAGGAGGTTTTCCACCCAACGCGCCCATGTGGCCAGCCTTTCCTCACTGTCAGAGGCCAGTGTGTAGTCACCAACAGAAACCTCCTCTCCCTTCTACTTCTGCAGCCTTAAACGAGCCCTCAAGAGACATGCTTTCCCAGCCTGCCTCCATTCCCTCTCAGCAATTTAGAGTAGCTGTGAAACATGCTTGACCCTCACCAGTTTCCAATGAATCGGGGATCGCTCTGGTCGATGTACACAGTTGTCCTAGGATCAACGTAGAAACCGATCAGAAGCCCTCCCAGCAGGTATCCGGCTGCAGGACCGAGCGCTCCCATTACGTACATCATGGCTGAGGAAACAGAAGGTCAGAGCCGTACATCAATAAACTGAATCTTTCATCAGTTGCTCACCTGTAAGCTGCAATAGTAGAGTGATGCTCCTTAAAGCAGGGAGCTTTGTACCCCAAAACCTCCAGAACCCTCTTCTGCAACCTCCAAAGTTGACAGCTTCTGCTGAGTACATGGAGGCAGAGGGCATTCAAAGTATTTTCATGACCTTTTCCTTCTCTCATCACACCAAGTGACAACTTCCATACATTTTGCATACAGGAACATCTACGTCTCCATGACATCCTCAAATGCATAGTGTCAACCCCCTGACTTATTTTAGTGATGCCAGTACCAATTAGAGTCTCAAGCACACAACATCAGCAGACTACAGCAGTCTCTCCCTTCTGGTTTCTAAAAAAATATCCACTTTGGTTGAAAAAGCAGCACCAAGGGCACGTGTTGGTCTGTCCCTCCCATCCCCCGTGTGCACCACACATGTCACCACACAGCGTTCTTCAGTGGGCAAGGAGGAGCATCTCTGAAAGGCCCCATTGTTCAAATCCTGGCAGCACATCGCCGTAGTACAACTGTTCATTTCATACATGTGTGAGGCAAGCAGAATTTGACCTTTATTCTGTTTTCAATGAAAGTTTAGGATTTGCAAAATCCTGCAAAACCCGCGGCGTGCATTCTGTATATTCTACACGTATGGGTGTGCGTCTATTTCTGTCGGGAAAGCATGCCAATTTTAGTAGATTTTGCAGGATACTTTAGTGACATAAAAATATAATCCTTTTATATCTGTAGATTTCACATTTTTATTCCAAAACCTTAACTTGCAGTAGCACAAGGGTATTGATTGGTAAAGAGGGATACAAAAGCTAAAATGAACCCTCCACAGGCACGGAGCAGAGTGGGAAGTCCAGGAGTGTCATTTACTTCAAAGCAATAACTCGATGTCCTACCAGCTGAGCAACACTGATCCTGAAAGAACAGCTCAAGGGAGAACAAAAATGACAAAGCAAAGCAAACGTTCATAAGACTTTGCAAGAAAAGCCCCACGTTTATAGGCTACCTGTCTACAACATGAGGAGTGAGCTTTAACAGGAACAGCAAGATGAACTTTATATAATCCTGACCACGTCTTGATGCATCAGGAAATTTCAGAGGCTATAAAAAAAGCCAGTCCCAAGGTTAGCACTTGGGATTGTGCAAGCCAAAGAAGCATCACCAGGCTACGGTGCCAGAGCATCCTCCCAGGTCCTCACGGCAGCACATCTCCTCGGGAAGCCGAGCTACGCTGCTGCTGCAGAATGAGCCACGGGGCACTTCTCTGGGGTACTGAGTAGGTTTGAATTTCCACACAGACCAGAGCTGACAGGCAGAGGTTTTTTGGTGGGGAGCGAGGCTCAGCTCTGCACTGCTCCTCTCGCACATTGCTCCTGTTCACAACAGCGAGTTTACCTCACCCTGCCTGAATTCACCCACGTAGGAGCCACCCCAGAAAGCATGAGGTCTGGCCACTCTTCTCAGCCTGAGGACACAAAGCTGAGGAGCTGTGAGCAGAAGCCAGGCTGGCCTCCCAAAAGCTTTTAAGTCAGGAAATCAGTTTGCTTCCTTCTCTTCCTCACGAGCACCCAACCAAGCCTATCTATGCTATATGCTTTAGGAGCTTTCCTTTAATGTGGTTATTTGCTCGGGAAAAAACAATGCTTTGAGCATTACTGCCCTTTGGATAACAATGCACAGATCCAATCTTTACATCATTTCCTTTCAAAATGTATTAGCATTACCAGGACTTTAGAAGTCTCTCAGATGCAGTGCTCCAATCAAAACAATAACTAGAGCAGCAGAACTGCTCCAGTAGCCTCCCTTGATCTTTTTATAGAATATATTTGTCACTATTTTCACAGGCAGATTCTACAGATGCAGGCAACAAATTTATAGAGAAGCATAACCACAGCATAATTTTACACACCCAGCACGCAACTAAAGGAATGGTCCAGCTTAGCACTCCACTAAAAAATGCTGGAAGTTAAATTAAATACAAGTATGTCCAGTGGCTTGCCAATGCCAGATGAAAAGCACTACAGTTTTACTTTTCTCTTACAGATTTATTACAGAGATAAACAACCCAAACCCAAAGCCAACACTACTCCAAATTATTTTCAAGGCCTTTAACATGCCAAATCTGGGAATTAACTAGCTAGATAATTTAATTGCCCTATTCCCCACTCATTCAGACACTGAAATCCAAACCCACAGTAGTGAATTCATCACTCGCATCGCTCCCACTCAGCGGGGCTGCTCTTGCCAGGCGGGCAGGACTTGGCACTTCTCTCCCATTACTCAGTGATGCTCCTAAGGAGAGGACACTGAAGCTGCTTGGCTGCCTTGAAGAGATACTGGAGCAGCCTCTCAACTCTTAAGTCATTCTTTCCGTTAAGTCATGTCAAATGGGAATATCTCATCTCTGCCTTTTAATTGCTTGGCTTTGTTGTTTGGGTTTTTTTTATGGTTTGGCAGTTGAGGCTACAGATACACATTTCATTTTAATTAGGGACTATCCCCAGGCACATGCTTACAGACACTGTTGATCTAAACTTCTTTAAAAACTGATTTTCATTTCTAACTAAACTAGACTGAGGCTGAGTTGTTCCTTTGCCTCTGATCTCTTTCTCTTCAGGTTATCAAAACTGAAGAATGTCAAGCTGTGAAAGCTGAAAATTGGCCTGCAAGCAGACCTCACCAGGTCCATCACAGAGAAGCAAGCAGAAGGAAGAGACTGGAGTACCTTGAAATCCTACGAATTTAAAACTGCAGTGAGAAAGCCCCAGTCCATGTCTACGAGACCAGCAGAACCCAGCCCAGGAGAGCACTTCAGAAAACAGGGACAGAAGCAAATACTCAGTCGTGCTCATGCAGTCCAACAGCGTGAGCAGACAGGAATACAGCGTTCGGCTCCTCTCGTCTCGTGGAGCTGGGAGAACGCGCCCGTTCTTGGAGGGGCAGCAGGGGAGAGCCTGGTGAGGCTCATCAGGCACAGGGCCAGATGTTAACAGTGTGTGCACCACGGGGAGAGCCAGGAATAAGCACCAGCTCCTTGGCAAAACCTGCGTACATTAAATACCTGATGTTCATGGATCTGGGCTTCACTGGTTATTGTGCACAGATGAGGTCACGGCACAAATATCTGAGTTTCAAAGGTGGGTTTGACACACCTTTTGCATAATTCATCGTGATCCAAAACAAGCCACTTTGTGCTTAGGAAAGCAACTGAGGAAGAAACAAGATAGACCAAACATCTACTCAAAGGGAAGGTTAGGTGTGGATAGTCAAAGAATTTTTATATATTTTATATTCACTTTTCCCTCGTCCCACCAGCAAGACAACAGAACAAAGTAGTAAAAGGGGAAATTATTTCAATCTTGTTCTCTCAGAATTAATTTCCTTTCAAAAATTGGTTTCTGCCTAGGAGGCACAGGTTAATTATTGAAAACGTTGGCGATCGTTTTTCCCTTGACTACCTCTCGCTAATAGATTGTGAAGAAGGGCAAGCCAAAGAGCATTTCTTCTTGTTTTCTTTGTAAATTGCACTTACATTTTCATCTTTCAACCAAAACAACAGGAATTACAGTTCATTACTCATATCTGACTGAAAATCTGCCTGTAAGCAAAAGCACATTATTCCAGTAATTTGCAGATGACCCTGTTAGTTTTATTAACATTTACAGTGTTGCTAAAGAAGTTATTTTTCTACGTTCAGGAAGTCTGAAGGCTGCAATACTCTCAGTAAAAAAGAAAATATTCAATAACAATTGGTAAAGTGAAATGCAGAACCATATAGCCATATTGAAACTATTATTCCAGGTCAAAGAGACTGAAAAAAAAGTCTCCATCCATGTGTAAGTTATAAATAACCAAGGCTATTTATTTTGGACAACCACATCAGTTTATTAAAACCTCCAAAGTTTCAAAATTTGCTCTTTATTCTCATAGGAACAAACACTGTTTGGGCATTTTCACAAGACTGGAATTACGCCGAAATGTTTGTTTCTGGAAAAACACTTGAGCTTTGGGTTCCGGGTAGGGGTTTCTCCTTCTCTGTCTCTCCACAGAGGGATCATAAGCTAGAAATCAGAGTTCAATCAACTCCATGTTCCACTGAGAGAAAACAGAGGGTTTTGCTGCAGCACCAAAATGAGTTTCTTCACCATTCAAGCACAGCCTCCTTATCAACAACAGATGGGTAACGACCATCACAGGCTTCCCCTGTCGTCTCCACCACTGCCCATAACAAAAGAGCTTTTGGTTTTGATCCAACAGCAAAATGCTTTTAATGGTTCTAATCACAACTTTAAATAGAATTAGGGCAGGATAAGCAAAACCATCTAGAAGGAAATAGTGCTCAGCCAAGTCTTAGATTGATGCTATCCAAGACACAGAACCCAGGCTGTGACAAGCCCAACCATGGACCACACGGCCTTGGTATCAGCGAGGCAGAAGCAGCTTCTGCATATCCCTGAGGCAACACCAAACACCAGGACCACCAGGAGCTCCTGGGCCCTGACCTGGATTCACTGAACTAAGACTCCTGGGATTTAACACCTTGAGTTAAGAAATAACCCTGAGTTAGGGAAAGGGTCACCTTCAGCCTGCTGTAGGCATCCCAGCCTAGGGGAAATGCCAGCAAGAAATGCCCCAGCACCTCCTTTCTTCCCAATAGTTAAGAGGCAAGTGGGTGCCCCCTGGAGACACAAGTTGCTCCTAAAGGACCCAGCACTCCCCCCATGTGCTCCTGTGGGACGGGACAGAGAAGCACAGAGCTGCTGCTGCTGCTGCCCCTGCCCCCTAAACAGGCCCTGCTCTACCAGCTATGTCAGGGGGTGCAAACTGTCAGGTGTACAAGAAATCTAGAGAAAAAGAAATGGAGATTTCAGAGAGTCATGGAGGAGAGAGGAGATACAGTTCTGCAGGAAACCAAAAGGAGGGAATCCATTATGTGTTTGTCTTGGACAGAAAACCACCACAAAGATCACCTCTTAGTAACAAACTGTTTCTATAAACATGATTGTTTTAGACAGGTTCCTGAGAGAAACCAATGGGTCTCCCACCAGAGAAGTAGATATTGACTTGCAGAGTCAATAAACAAATAAAAACTATGAAAATATTTTGGTTTGACCTTAAGTAATGTGTTTCACATGGTTTGGCTTTGTGTATGTCAGGTAAGAATAACTTGGCATTTTTAAGTGCTAGACTGTATTCCTACATAGAGATCAAAAATAACACAACGTAAGGTAAATATTTCAACCTTATAAAAATAAAACCTTTTTTCTACATGAAAAAAACATTACATCAACATACCCCAAACCCAAGATCTAACTGAAAAATTTGCCAGAGCAAAACCATCAGCACATCTTCATTGCTGCTACTAAATGGCACAGTTTAAACACCAAGCGTAGCCTTGAAGAACCAATTGCTCTTACAAAAGGTTAGTTCTCCTTAAAGGTAATAATATATTTACATTTGTCTTCCTTTTTAAGATAGAAATAGTCAGTGATTTAGGGCTCCATTTGCAGCTCATTCCCAGTCACAATAAGATATGTTAATATGCTAGTAAAATATAGAAGTATTACTAGCTTGCTCTGCCAGCATTTCCAAGAGAAAATCATATTACAGGGATCCTTCCAAAGGTATTTCCAAACACCATACGTGGCTGATGTACAAAATCAGAAAGATTTAAAATCAGCTGTAGATACCTTTACTAATACAGCAAATTAATTATTCAGTTGACATCTGAGGGAAAATTGGCCAACCTCTTTTTATTTAGGGTTTTGTGGGGTTTTTTTTGTTTTGGGTTTTTGGTTTTGTTTGGTTTTTTATAAATAAAGACTATTCATTCTGCTTCTTTCTCTCTCCTGTGAGCAGAATTGGACATGACAGCTTTGTTTCTCATCTCCTTAGATTAGCACACTATTAAGCATATTGTTACTCTCCGGTAGTAAAAGCAGCATTTAGCGGACAGACATGAAAAACATGGAGCTGGAAGCTACATACTGATGACCTTCAGCCAACTTTAGACACACTTTCATAGCAGTAACTTTTTTAACAGATAATTAGCTATATTATATTCCCAGGGATGCGGCAGACTCTCTGTAAGTGAGTGGTTGATTTTAAGCTGCGTGGTTTTATATAAACAGAGCTTTGCACAGGGCTAATGCTGTAATGGAATCTGATTCAACACAGATGTCAGAGCAAATGAACGTAACAGTCCCTTCTGGCCCAATAAAGCATGAAATTATCCCACAGATTCTCTTCTCATCCCCAACACAGCAGATCTTGCAGAAATAGTCGTCATCCTTTGCAAAAGAGGATGCCAAGAGACAAGTAACCTCCTCACTTTTCCTTCCTGGCCATGCTGCCTCGAGACACCTCTGAAGCCCTTACCCTGGTATGGGAAGGACCAGGGCCAGCCCCATGCCCTTTATACACCTCACTGGTGTACCAGCTGAGCATTCAGAGGCAGCCCCAGAACAGGTGACCTCAGTACCAGCCAGGGAACCTCTATCTGTCCTGAGCCACCCTGTAGCATCCCCCTCTGCCAGCCTGACAGAGCACCAGGAGCCAGGACATCCCAAAAACTAGGAGCTGGTGCAGATGCCTGGACACAGAGAAACTGCTCAGCCAGGCTTCAGAAATAAGTTATCAAGTACCTGTGAAAAAGTGTATTTTATGACTTAGATTTTGCTTACTCGAGCAATTCAGTGGCCACTTTTCCTCTAGTATCTGTGTCCCTCTGCACCCCCTCTCCCAGGGAATGTGGTTTGGGTTATTTATCTGAGGAAGATTCAGTTGGAAAACTGCACTCGTGCACACAATCTGCAAACTATCACAGCTTACATCAGTTTACCACAATCCAGTTATCTGTTGAAACTTCAGCAAAGCAAGTTAACTTTGAGCCCCAAATCCCACTGAAATTCACTGGAAGTCAGTTGCCTTGATGTCTTTAAGCTCCTTGGGAAATCTTAACCTCAGTTAAATTCCTATGACAGAGAGAGATGGACAAGTTGGTCCTCAAAGCATGACACTGGAGTTGCAAGGAATAACCAAGATTGCAAGTCTTACCCATGGTCCCTGCTGCTGTCAGAGCTTTTCCAGCTCTAAAGAAAATTTATCTGGCATCTTTCCACCCTATGGGAGCTTTTCCACATGTGACAGAAGAGAGATGTCTTCACAGACTGGTGGACCCTGAACTACATTTTCAGATTCATACCGATACATTCGCCAGCAAAGCAAGCACCACATTAATGAATAATGTATTACTATTAATTACAACATTACCTTGCAAATTTGCATTTACAAGTGTGTGAGAAACCTATCAGTGGATAATGTTCTGCTACCTACAGTGTGGGAGCTTCAAACATCTGCTGGCTGGGCAAATACAGGACAGCCCTTGGGGAAAAGAGCCTCCAGACCCAGGCCAGGTTTACACTACCCTTTTTTGCAGTATATTAATAGTATACTGATGCTGGGAAGGGAATTCAGAAGCCTATAACACAGAAATCAACTCCTCCTGTTCATTTACCAGACCTGTAGCTATTGCCACAGTACTAACAACAGCCAGCTGGACAATCCCAGATGGCTGAGGAAACAAAGGGCTATATGCTAGAGAGACAAAATCCATCAAAATAGGAAAATCCAAATGCTTCTGTTCAGCTTTTTTTCTTGTGGCATAAATAATAACTGAACATTATGACTAATCTAGTACTTTTGATTTATTCCTTGGAGAAAGGATAGACTAATTACCTTGGTCTGCAACTCTTGGCCCATACCACCACGTGCAATAAGAATAAATCACACAGTACCTGCAAAACCTGAATATATGTAGTAAAAGGCAATCAGCTCAATACAACAATATATTAAAAACAACATGATATGGGAGCTTGCTCCCAAAATGCAACAGTAAAGCTGTTTGTGCAGATAACCGTGGGAGAAGAGGTGACACAGGGTCATCTAAACACAAGCAATATCTAAACAAAACTGAACAGTCTGGGGATGGCCCCTTACAGGCATCAGAATTGTCTGGGGTTACCAGCATGCCTCAAACTGGACGATATTAATGCTCCTGCACAAAGAGGAAATAACCACAGACATCACCCTTTTATTAATGAGCACTGCTGAAACCCATCAGGGAAATGTACACAAAATGTCAAAACAGGTAAGCCTGAGGGCACAGAGCTGGTATTCTCAGTGGGAATGAACGGAAAAATCCATACTCTCCAGCCTGCTGGGGTCTAATACATCTTGAGCTGCATCCTGGATGAAAACAGGAGCTAGAGGAGCTACACAGAGAACGATCATCAAACCAAAAGGGACATAACTTGTATTTTCTACCCAGGAATGGATAGAAGTTGAAATGAATAACCAGAATTGAGAATTAAAGAGAAAAAAAAAGTTATTTCCATGGCTTAACATTCTGAAATAAGCACACACTGATAGCTACACATTTTTCTATCAAAGGTACCTTTGCCATCCGACTGTTGTTAACCAGAGACACCTGCTCTCAAACTGGTTTCACAATGGAAAAGAAACCCTGGGTTACTTCTCCCCTAATTGGTTGGTGACTTAAATATTTGATAAAAGACATGCATTTTCATTATTTCAGGTTACTTGAATACGTTTGGTACAAAAATCCCAAGTGGATTTGTTCTCGGTTTAAAGATGACAAAGCCCTGCAGACCTCCCCCTGCTCCTGTACCTCTGTCTGCAGGGGCAATATGAACGTGCCTCCATTAGCTGTGATTTATTAGCTTCTCTGAATCTAAAGCTCATTCTACAGCAGGCTCAAGAGCCATAAGACCAAGGCAGCAGCAACCTGTCCTGACTCTGGCCTCCCTAAGCACAAAAGCACCAGGATTAATTAAACACCTCCAGCCCTTCCTCTCCACTCCGACCATGCTGGCTGCAGAGCTAATTGCTCCTCTCCTCCAGCACACGCTTCTTCCCCGTGTTCCAACCGGGAGGAACAGCCTGCAGACAGCACCTCAGATTGTTCCGGACCCTTCCAGGATGCCTCGTACAGCAGCTCAAGTGTTTCACGCAGACTACGGGTTCTTAAGGATGCTCTTCATCTGAGCTTCTCCTGTTGGGAAATGAGCTGATTTCTAAAACTCAAAATCTCTGTGGCCTTTTTAAAAGCAAGTGCATCAAATAGAAAGGTCTTGATTGCAGCTGTCAGTCCAGTTGTGAAACATTAACATTTGCAGCAGGAGAGGAGGACTTAGTTACTGTGAAGATTAAGAAGCACTAAAGAACCCTGGAGATAGAGATGACACGTCTGTTTATCAAAACCCAGCTCTGAACTGATGACACCGACTTGCACTCTATTATTACTGGCTTCCCAATCCCACGTAAGAGGATTACTGTCTACTCGGGCATTATGTGTAACAAGCACGGACAGCACAGCTCCAAAGGGTGGCACAGGGGCTGCCTCCTCCCATCGCACCCACACGTCTCGTCTGCAGCTCACGCCTCCCACATCAGAAAGCCACCAGCTGCCAGTTCCCTGAGCTCCACGCTGATGTGTTACTCAACAAAACAAGGAGGAAAAAAGGCAAAAATTCAAGAAATCTTTTGTTTTCACTACAGCCCCCATTATGGGAGAACTGCTGTGTTATTTTTCAGACCCTGCACACGGGAACAACTGGTGCTGCTCCCTCCTCACACTCCGTGTCCCGATTCAGGAGAAAAGCTGCAGACAGCAGCAGTGCTAAGAGCATCCAGGGACTCTGACACAGTCACAAGGCTTACGCCACCGTCTCTTCTAATGCTGCGCTACTAATTCTTCTAACGTCTCCAGACAGGCCCTGCGAGCAGCGGATTAACGCAGCGCTAGAAGAGTTGCTTAGCCTGGCAGTTGTACTTCGGAGAAATCCTAATGCTCAGATCTGAGCATCTTATCGAAGTAGACAAGTTAAACTCACTACATTCCTAATACACTACAGCATTTTATTTTTTTTCCTGTCAGGCACAATTCAAACAAAAAGCAGCTGGCTCCTAGTGTAGGATGCCTATCTGCTAATACAAACCCCATGGCTATCAAACACTTCTACCACAACAGTTCAGCAGCCCTCTCAATGTCTGGACCAGTTACATCTCATCCTACAGCAAAGTGGCCAACCTTGACCCAACAGCTAGTGAAAGAATACAGCTTGCCCACTTGGGAGACAACGAGGCATCATTTGTCACACACCCCGAAACTGTGGCATATGGCAGATCCACACCCTCGCTAGTGCTGTCACTGGACAGCTCTGAGATCACGCTGACATCAACTGCCCATCACATTTACAGAACCAGGCTCACTATCACATAGTGGTCTTCTGCAGGTTTTTTCACTTTGGGAAAAGGAGGGTTATTACAGAAGCTGTTTGCGCTCTGGGAGGTTACACTCAGTGTTATACTTTTTAACTCACTGGGATGAAGTCATAAACAGAATTGTCAATTTAGACAAAAAGAAATTAACTGGGAAGCTATTTTGGTTTTTTTTTTTTTAAGCATCAGCTACTGAACTGGAAGGACCAATGAACGCTGTGGAGAGGTATGCTGGGCAAAAGCGGGAAATACTGGGATGGGATGGGGGGGACCATGGGCAAAAGCCAATCTTCTCTGTCATCTCCACCGCCAAAACTCCCCAGCCTTGACAGGGGCTTCCCTGGACCCCACAGACACTTTCAGCAGCATCCTCAGCCCTTCCTGTGGGCTCCACCCCAGAGCAGGCCCCAGCAGGTGCCTCCTGGCCCAGAGTCCACCACCACTTCAGACCACACCAAAGAGGCACTGCCAGTCCCACCCCACTGAGACCAAACCTCCCTTTCTACTTCACCTCTCCTGGTTTTTCCTTCAGCTGAGGAATCCCACCAAACCAGCACCCTCAGGGTATTCTGCTCAGGGATTTCAGGCAGGTTTTGACCTCTGAGCCAGAGGCAATTCCTTCAGGACCTTTGATGGAGTAGGTGGTTTTAAGTTGTCTCACACATAGCAAACTCTACTGAGTCAAGGGCTCAGCTGAATGCAGCAACTTCTCTCCAGGTCCAGGGAAAGCCTAACACACAGCAACACCGGTAGCACCTTACAGGGTATATTTCCTTTGGATATTTTCAGATGCAGATGAGACTCGCTTGACACATTCCGAGTCATTCCAGGTTAGCAGCCACCACAGCACACTGACAACTATTTCCCTACCCACTCTGGGTTATCTACTAAAGCACATTACTTAAAATTACTTTGTGAGGAGGTCGGATGAATACCGACAAATGAACATGCAGATTTTAATCTAACTGGGGACTGAAACAAGGGACAAGTGGGAACCAAGATGCGATGGAGAGCACTCGACTTCAGGAGCACGCCGGCACCTTTGAGTGCCTACAGGACACCCAAAGTCAACTGCTGTGAACAACACTGGAGTGAACTACAACTTGAGTTGTACTAAGAGTATGAAACAGCAAATCTGGAGACATCAGAAGATACACTCGGCTAACATACGGATTATCTGAAATACTCTGACTCCAGGACAGCTTAATAAATCCAGAAGGGAAAGGACACAGCCACAGAAGAATCCATCCAGGATCTACTTTTTATCACTCAAAGCTGATTGAAAACAGACAGATAAACATGGAAACCAGTTGCTAACTTACAAAAGCTCACTAAATTCAAACAACTCAAGAGCTGGTAGCTGGTTACAGAGCAGCACTGGATTTTAAGTAAAAAAAAAAAAAAAAAAAAAAAAAAATCAATGCTGAGACACTCTTGAGACTTTCATTCTAATCCTGTAAGCACCAAAGACAGCAGGCACTGAGGGGAACCATCAGACTGAGGTCCTGCTGTGCCCAGTGCCACACAAAGAGAGCATCAATATCAATACATGCAAAGAAAAAATGGGAGCACCCAAAAAAAATATCCTGGCAAGCTAGCAAAAAGAAAACAAGCTGCTGAAAAGGAACGTGCATTGAAAATGGAGACGAGAATCAAAGAGGAACAGCACAGGAGCGAGCAACCAGTGGACATGCAGAGCTGCTTTGCAAACACTTCACGTGATACAGTTCATGGTTATTGTCTTCGGATAATTTTCATCTCTGCTTGTCCAAATTACAAGTAAAAATATACATTTTTTTCCTGACTGCAACTCCTCCAAACTCACCATAAAATGTAATTCATACCAGAGTACGATGTTTTTCACTGGCGTAATATGTCTTTGCTGCCAAGAAAGCTGTTTCCCTCCAGAGAATTTCTGCTTATAGATTAGACTATCGGGTCTAGTGGCAGCACAGAAGAGCTCTCGAGTTCCTGTGCTGGCACTTCTGACCTCTCAAGTAAGAGCAAATTCCCTGCAGCAGAAGGGAAGGGAAGAGGGAAGACCCAGGTTCATTAGCTCTCCCATTACCACCAGGCAGCACATCTCAATTTCTGGCCTTGTGACAGCACGACGGACACCCAAGCTCCCAACGGCTCACCAGGACACAGCCCGTTCTTCTCTGTACTACCAGACAGTGACATATTTTTTCCCATCGTGGCAAATATCCTATTTTTTTCCTAGACACTTGGAAGGAGATGGGGTACGGACCTGGCTGACTCAGGAGAAATGAGCCTGTGTGCACACTGAGGAGCTGTCTGCTGTGGGAGCTATGCCAGCTCCAGCCTCTGTGCCCAGGCAGTTCCACAGATCTAAGGAAGCAGCCAAAGCAACACCAATATAAAAGACAAAGTTGCACTCACCCCAGTGAACATCCAGCAGTCACAGAAAACAGGGAAACATCCTCAGGAGCAGAAGAGTGAGGGAGACCATCCAGGGACAGGAGAAGTAAGAGCAGGAGAAGCTCCCTCTTCCCCACGCTTCCCCCTTTCTGTTGAGGCTGATGTTTATGGGATGGGACACACCTGTAGCCAACTCAGGGCAGCTGCTCTGCTGCTAATGACCAGGCTGGCCCAGGAACCTGTCCCAGCCAAACCAGGCACCACCCCATCCATCAGCAGCATGAGACAGAGCCAAGACTTTAACCCCTACACTCAGAGGCAACAACTGTCCCAGGGGACCAGCTGAAGTATGTGCCATTTCCACATGGTAGCTTCTCAACTGTTTTGAAAAGAAATGGGAAATGCACATAAAAACAACATAAAAAGGAAAACTGAGCTCACGCTCCCCAAGTAAAAAGCACTTTAAAAGTGCTATCAGGATGAAACATGATTGAGTTACTTTTCTGCTTTATTAAAGTCCATGGATGAAATCCATTCACCTGCTCTTTTAATCAGAATTTTTAGATGCTGGCCTTCAGGATGAAGCAGCAGGTCAAGCCTCACTTAGATAATTGCCCAGGTCCACTGCACAACCAAGATGGAAACCTGTGTGCCTTTGAACACGGTGAGAGAAATCTGGCCTCACTCTTTTGACAGCAGAAGCACCTTCAGAGCAACCGAGTCCTCCTGGGTGAGGCAGCTGCAAGTCAAGGGAAGACGAAGGAGACACAGAGCATCTCTGATCCACTCGCACCAGGAGTGGCTGCAGTGACCCCGTACAGAGCAGCCGTTTCTAAAGTTTCCAGCCCTGGGTAATCAGACACTGCATCCCAAGCCTTCAGTTCCTGGGAGAAGGTACAAACAAGCTGTTACTTAAAGGCCACTTTAACGTCTAAGTTTCCAAGGTTCCCTGGGGATCACGGCAGGTTCAAACACTTTTCTGCCCAAACCAGCCCTGGCGCCAAGCTCGCCAGAGAAGAGGGGAGCCGCTCTCCAAGAAAACGCCATTCCCAGGCTCGACCGGGTGCAAAGGGCACTGTCTGCCTCAGAAGCCACCTGCCAAGCATTTGGACAAATGCCGAGGAAGGAAAACAACCGGGCTCGGGAGCTCAGTGCATTTCAGACCCCTGCATCCAACCAAGTCTTTCTCCTTTACTGTAAAAGTGACAATCAGGGAAGCACACGCACAAGTCTCTTCCTGCTCCTCAGAAGGGCAAAGCACATTTTGCCCGTCACTCAAAGCGATGCTTTGTCGACACGGCTCATGGCAAGGACACCACAGGAGACGTGCAGGAAGCATCCCAAAGGGACCTGACGCTGGCAGAGCAAGTGAAGGTGCATCACTCACAACATGAAAACCCACAGGCAGAAAACCTCAGAGGACAGGCTGCCCTCACCTTCCGTTGAACTCACTGCATGCACATGCTGCTGACACAGACACAGGACTGCCCTTCTCTAAATGCCTAAGAAAATGGCATCTAGGATTGTACTAGGAAAAAAAATGTATCAGTCTACCTATGGAGCCGGAGACTAAAGCAGAGAAGCAAAGTAAAATTTATCTTTCTGTTTCCTCAGCTACAGGAAAAGGCAATAAAACTGCACGGGGCTACTTTAAATAATTATGAGGAAACGTGTCTGCTGCCTGATCAGCGTTTTAACCAAAAAGATGCTACAAAAATGCCAGAGAAGCACAAAACTGAACCATCTGAGTGCTAAATCATCTGTGTGGGATAATCCCTATGCTCAAGCAGCCCAGCAGCCACCTCACCTGCATCCCGAGATGCCCTCTCCCCCCGGCCGAGCGCAGGGTGTGCTCAGCCTGCAGCCAGCTCTGGCCAGCTGAGCCTGCACACAACACGAGCACGGGTTCATACAAGAAACTGCTGATGGGCCAAGTCTTAGCGTTAGCCAATGGATACACCACGGCACAGCTGTCACTCAGATACACTAAAATCCTGTATCCACAGAAAAAGCTCAGCACGCTGCTCTTTTCAGGGGAAATACAGCAAGCAGTAAAAAATGCCGGTCAATGTTTTTGCCTATTTCAGCTTTGATACCCTTCTGCTTCAGTTTTTCATTTATAAAATTCTGCCTCCTCACAGGCATGTTGTAAAAATCAATGTACTCCATCTGCAGGGTTTACCAACTACAGGGATCGAGGCTGAGAAACCCCTGTTGGAAACCAGGCTGTTCGGGTACCAGGCAGCGGGAAGCGTACCCGACATGGACCAAAAGCAGTCATGGGCTGAATGGTGACAGTAAAACCAGACACTGGTCAGCCGCTTCACTGCTTCCAGATGGTCCCTCCTGCTCAGACAGAAAGTTGATCCTGCCTTGGAAAACTTAGGGATCTCAGTGCACCCGCACAGAGGACCCAACACCCTCGGCATGCTCCAGCTCCCGTCCTCGGTGGCATTGGTAACCCCAGAAGTGGCCAGACCAAAATGAATCGATGAAGCGTCACAAAAATCCAGCGCTTCCTGCACCAGCATCCAGGTAGCGTGTCGCGGAGGCCCGGCTCCCTCGGCAGCTGGGCTCTGCCCCGGGACCCTGCCAGCAGAGGTGGTGGGTTTCTGATGGAGCACAGGAACCTGCTCCTCCCCGCCCTCTCCTCCTTCCAGGTGGGATACAGATAGAGAGGTGGATTTAACTAGAAATACCATAAATACAATTGATGTTATATATATAAAGATGTGAGGGGTACACAGAGCATCCAGCTGTAAAACCCTGTGAGAAGGTGCTTTCCAAGCAGAACAGTCACAGTGCAAAGGTTTGTCTGATGCCAGAAACAGCAACCCACAAATGATCCCCGTGAAAACAAAGCCAGAGTTCAAAGCAATTTTCAGACTAGTCAGAATATTTGTTCTTTCTCCATGTTAGGACAGGGTTTTACTTCCCTGGCTCTCAAGCCATTATCTGCACCAACCCTATTTACACTGGTTTATCCAATTTTTCACCTCTTATCTCGTAAAAGGTTTTATCTTTGCATCTTGTAACTATGGTTTGTTCCCAAAACTACAGAGAGTCTGCATGAAATTAAGCTGACTTAGACCCTCTTCTCATATCATACCCTACCCAGCCCACAGCGTTCTGGAATCTGAAATAAGGCGTCCTTAGCACAACGACGAATTCATCCGCCAGTCACTTCTGGGGTGCTGGCCATTCCCAAATGACAAAACATTTCCATTAGCAAAATATTTCTGAGAAACCTAATGCTGCCTTTCTAGGCATGAATTCTCGACGTAAATTCTTCTCTTTTTTTTGTTAAAATGCCGACTTTCAAAAGAAGCAAAATATTTTAAAATTATTCAAGCACATTAATGCCACTAATAAAACTTCCCTTTTCAAGCCCCACTGCCAATCTGAAGGAACTGCTTTTAAAGTTTGTGATACAATCACAAGGTAAAGTCACATTCACGACAAACTATCAGATCCCTACATAAAACCCCACAGTGTTTAGAAAAAACACAACGCTAGGATCTGCCAAGTAGCAGAAACACCGTCGAGGGTACAAAACAATACCTGTGAAGTCCAATTCGACTCCAAATTAAATTGCAATTAATTTAATGAATTAATGCATTAAAAGGAGAACCTGCACGCATCAGCAGCTGCCGACAGACACGCTGCGGCACAGCTGAGCACAGGAGGGGGAGGCTTTAGAAGAGGACAAAGACAACTTAGTGATTGCCCAGTTTTTATGGAAAGCGTGTAACTTCCAGTTCAGATTATCCAAGATTAAGGGAGCTGGGTCTCCTATTTCCCCAGCACCTGTTACAACAGCAACTTGGTTTCCAAGCCTGATGTCACACATTTTTCTCAAAGTTAGCATCAGGGCATCAAAGTCCTGCCAGGCTGAAGGGGCAGGAGGAGCGGAGGTGGCTCAGGAAGGAACATCCCGCAGCAAGGCTCACTCGCCATCGCTATGCAGGCAGCCCACGTACACATCCCTGCCTGGCACCTTTGTCCCACTAAAAACCACAGACATACCACCTTGTAAACTGGCGCCATGCCACCCTGACAGATGGACTTCAGTGTAGGCAGCCAAGAGACTATGTATAAGCAGCAAATATGTTTTCTGAGAGCGGGACTTCCAGCCAGGAATGTTAAAACAGCTGTCCATGCTGAGCTTGCATGCCTACACTTAAGAGGATATGCTATCGCCACTCGAGCCCTGAGCTGGATTAACTTGGAAAAGAAATAAAATAGCTCCCACAGCCACATAAGGTGAGTTTTTGCAGAATCAGGATTAGCAATACTCAGCAGGGCTTTACTGGCCTACTGTAAGTGGTGGGGTGGGAGAGCTCTTTAGTTCTGCAGCACAGTGAAACTTCTGCCACGTGCAGGCTTCTAAACCAGGGCTTCTCATCAGACACACCTTTATCTATCTTACCTTTCTTTGGAAAAAACCCACAGAATGCAATACCAGCGTGATTACTAACACATTAGTGACCTTCCACTTTGTGTTAGAGCATCCTTTTTATTTAATAAATTAACTGTCCTCACTCAGACACATCTATCTGTGCCACTGGGGATCTGTCTCACCAGGCTTGCTTCTCTTTTCAAACCCCAGCTCCCCTGACCCACTCCAAGACACGTTGTTAGCTCGTGCCTACCACACACATGCATTTTGCCATCATTTGCATCACTCACCCCAGAAATAAACCCGTACAGCCTCGAGAGACAGGCATTGCACACTGCGAGGTGCAGTCATGACTGACCCACACAGCTATGTCCTGGCCACCTCCATCCCACCCCTGTGCCCAGCCGGGCTGCCCACCACCCACAGATCCCTCTTCTCCTCCAGGACATGAAACATTCCAAACCACTGAGAAGCTCAGAAAAAAATAATGTGTTTGCTCATATCAAATAATTGCTAAACAATGCTCTTTTTCCCTTTTTTTTCCCCCCCACAGAACTCATAATTTTCTCCTGCCCCTCAGAAAGTCACTGGCCGAAGTCTGAAGTGAGGCAAATATTCAAACAGCAACAAGTTAAAAGTTTCCTCAGAATTTCACACTATTTAAAGCAGATAATACCAAGATTTCCAATGAGAAGCAAGATCGCTTCAGCCCCTGGGCAGCTTAAGACTGAAAGGAGGTGACAGTCCATTTGACTCGACAATGAAACCTGCTTTGTGTTCTTTTAATTCTTCTCCCTATGGACACCATCAGATCACAGGCATAAACTTCTCCTATAACTGTAGCCAGGTACCTCATCTTTACTCTTCTGAGTCACTGGATGCAAACTTCCACTCTAGGAGGGTTGTCCCAGTACAGATCAAAGCCGCCTTCAGCGCCTGGCGGGTACAGGGTCACAGAGTCTTCCGACAGCTGCTGGTGTCGTTTACCTTTGTTTAACTTCAGGGCTGATCTTTGCCGCAATTAAAAGTTACCTGAGTCACTTTATTACCATTTCCTGTGCTGGAAATGCCTCCTCGGTTGGCATCGTTCCTCCTGACCGCTAAGGACTTTCCACCGCTGACCTTGCTTCCCCCTCTGGTGAAGGCTTCTTCCCCTCCTTACACCATTCTTCCCTTTTACCCTTCATTCCTCACCTACAGCCATTCCACCTCCTTTTCTCCCACGTTTTTGAGGGCTGTATGAAATCATCTGTTTGCAGCAGTCTCAGTCCCCTCGCTCCTGCTCCGAACTACAGTTCCTGACCTCAGCAATATGATGCTTTTTCATACTGCCAATAAAGCCGACTCCTGGTTAATCTAAATTTCCATACCACTTAACCTTTCTTAGAGGGGGGTAAAGAGAGGGAAAGCACTTTGTCAAATATTTTACCGGACAGATCAGCAACGCTGGGAAAACAACAGAAAAAACACGGGTAACACCTTCCAAAAACCACCAGTGCCTGAGGGCTTTCTCCAGGCACCCCACAGGCTGCGCACAGCTTTAAAACGGCTCAGGGAACAGTCAGATGGCTGAAGAACAAGTCAAAAGGAATAAAAACACTGATCCGGATCAGTGCTTTTGCTTTACAGAGTAATTACACACACACACACACACGTGTCGAGCGCATCCCTTCCACGCGTGCCTGCCTCGCACGGGGCGATTACCTCCAGGCTGTTGGAGAGCCAAAGCAAAGTGAACCACGAGTGAACCCAACCCCTCGGCAGCTCACTCAGCCCCCTTAGGGCCTTCTTGTTGGCACAGCATCTGCAGGAGTGCGTGAGGGTTGTTTCTAAGCAGAGTCAGAGAAGGGTCGGTCTTCTCACACGTTACACAAACTATCAAAAATGTGCAGGGTTCGGCATCACAATCAAACTCCACAGTTTAGTGCCCGGTTTTCCGAGACACCCTCTTCTCCCACCAAAGGAACAACCCTTGGGAAGACCTGTCAGTACTGGCAGAAAGCTACCAGGGATGGGACTCGCGCTTCGTTGCTTTGTCCCTTGAGCTCCTGCCACCGAGATCTTAACCCTGAAAGTTTTACTTCCTATTCTATCAATTTAACTCTTCCCGAGTTGCCAGGTGATTTATCAATGCCAGACAAAATTCCTTGCCAAGTTAAAGACAAATGAACGCCAGAAAAGTAAAACACACCAAAATCTCTCCAAGTGCTTAAAAAACATCAAAGTTATAGACAGAGACTTTCAGCTAAAGGCATGTTGACCAAAAATAGAGATGCACAGCTTCTGCATCAGCAAAAGGAAACCTGAAGGGGCTCGGCAAACTTCAACATCACCTTCTGAAAAAGTCACCAGCTAACGCCGGGTGTTGAGAAGCATCAGAGAAACCAACCTCCTCAGCTGCCCCAGTCCCAGGCGGGAGGGTGTGGGTACAGCCGCCTTCATACACGCTGCCTTAGCGTCACCTGTCACTGCAGTTCCCCACTCCAGAAAACACTTTTAAGATAGGAAAGCATGGTAATTTTACTTCAGTTCACTTGGGAAGGGAAGGGAAGGAAAGCTCAGCACAGCTGGTGTTCAGGAGGAAGAGGGCAGTTGTAGCTGTAACGGGTCCCTCAGACAGAGCTGGGGTTCCGCCTGCGGCACGCCCTGGCACACCTTACCTAGGTACAGCGAGGCATTCTCCTTCTTGACATTGTCATCCAGGTAGGTTGGTCCCAAGGTATAGATGGGTGTCGAGCCCATGCCAATGAGGATCTGGGCACAAATGAATAAAGCTACGTAGAGAGAGTGGTCGTTCCCACCAGAGTCCTTGGCGCAGGCTGGCGAGTCCCACTGCTCCTTGGCGGTGCCGTTGCCCGCCACGCACAAGCCCTCGTTGCTGACGGAGGAGTTCAGTTCCTGGATCTGGTACGGCGGAGAGATGAAATGAGGTAAGGAGAAGAGTGCAGCCCCCATGGCGATGAAGAACCCGCCAACGGCCAGCCAGAGCGGCCTCCGCCCGCGCCCACCGAAGTAGCTGATGAAGACCACCACCACCAGGCTCCCGATGTCGAAGCAGCTGACCAGCAGCCCCGACTCCGAGCTCTTGAGGCTGTATCTCCGCTCGATGGTGGTGATGACGCTGCTCAGGTAGCCGGAGACCATCAGGGACTGGATGAAGGTCAGGAAGCACATGCACACCAAGAAGAACCGCGAGTCCGCCAGCACGGCCCGCAGCCACGCTCCGCCCGGGGGGGCCGCCAGCAGTAGCGGCGGCGGCAGCACGGGGGGCGCCGGGGACACCCCTCTGCCGGGCTCCGCGCCCCGGGCGAAGCTGCCGGTGGCGGTGCGGGGCCGGCCGGTCCCGGCGGCTCCTCCGCCCCGCTCGCTCTCGGCATCCGGCCCCGCGGCGGGGCCCCCCCCGGCCGCCAGGGGGGTACATAACTCATCCAAATTGGGCCAGATGCCTGTCCATAAAATGCTCCCCAATGAGCTTCAAGAG
>JANIJG010012966.1:59911-87754 GCA_024611175.1 Megaceryle torquata | reverse complement strand
TGATGCCTGATGATAGGACAAGGGGTAATGGGTGGAAGCTGAGGCATAGGAAGTTTCACATAAACATAAGGAGAAATCTTTTCACTGTGAGGGTGACAGACACTGGAACAGGCTGCCCAGGAGGGTTTGTGGAGTCTCCCTCTCTGGAGATATTCAAAACCTGCCTGGACATGTTCCTGTGTGATCTGGTCTTGGTGATCCTGCTCTGGCAGGGGGGTTGGACTGGATGATCTTTCGAGGTCCCTTCCAGCCCTTGACATTATGTGATTCTGTGATCCCCTCATGGCTAAACACTCAAACAGCTTCATCAGGAATTATTAACACTAGTTAGAGATGTTAGTTATTATAGACATTAAACTTACTATATTACAGTTATACTTAGTTGTAATGATAGCTATTGTTAGGAAAGCTAAGTATGTACTTTAAAAAAAAAAAAACAAAACAAAAGGCAGGAAAGTTTGATCGTGGAAATTTTTACAAATGGTTTAAAAACTGTGGCATTATATTAAATTAATTGATTATCTAATTAATAAAAAAGGGGGGAAAAAAGAATAATATAATTCTCTTAAAACTAGATACAATATCTTTGTGCTCCAGGAGGTGAAGATCTTAGTTACCGAATCATTCCTCAGATTTTTAAAATATAAAATCTGATGCTATAGTGTATAGCTATTATATGGGGGGGGGGGGGGGGGGGGGGGTGTGTTGGCCTTATAGCTTCATTGTCAGAAATTTCAATCAAAATTCCATAAAATTACCTTCCCATGAAGACAAAATTGTAATTAGTTATAATTAGTACAGTACATAAAGTATGGTTTTAAAACAATTAAATAATCCCCTAATCTATGGAATAAATAAATGCCACAATTTCAATGTGTTTCCATCAGTCAGAAGAGAAAAAATTTCAAAATAAAATTAAAAAATTTGGCTCAGAAGACACTAGATTTTTTTTCCTTGCTCAGTGACTCACTCTTCCTTTCTGCATATAAAATTTCCTATACATTGTTACTTCGATTTTTCTCGACATTTTCTACATTTGAACAAGATTACATCTTTTTGGAAGCTATATATTAAGTCTGTTTCAAAGTGATAGCAAGGCTAGACCTCCCCTAAAAATCAAATAGAGCTTGAATTCAGCTCCTCATGTCTACACATTTGAAAACTTTGGGGTGGATTACCAAAGCAAGAGGATGGAGATTGTTTCACGTTGCTGCAGTTGTTACATTTTTTTTTCCTGTGGAAACTGGAGAAACAGAGCTGCCTGAGTGACTTCACCAGTTCATGTCAAACACCAATTGCAGTTCTAAGATACTGGACTAAGGTTTCCAGATGCCCAAGGTCATTTAATGAGGCCTTCTGAGGGGAATATGGCAGAGCTAGAGAAAAGCAGGGTATAAGAGAGTGGGTGACTAAAAGATAAGTTTGCAGCATCCTTGTCTTGCAGATTATCATATAAACTCTTCAGATTCAGTCTGTCACTTGTAGGAAGAAACAGATTATTTCTCTCAGAGTATGTGATTCTTGTCCCTCTGATGTGAATGCAACTTTTTCCCTTTTATTGAAAAAAATTAGCATATAACCCCATATGTACCTTGTTTCATATTATCATACTGGTTTTAGTAAATCAAGAAATAAGCTATTACAGTGAAACCCTGCTATTTAAACACTTGAGGAGCGGTGCAGATGTGGCAAAGTGTCCGCTTGGGTTTACTGTGTTAACAGACCCTTTCTTCCCTATATATTTTGCTCAGTTATTGGTACCTGATGGGCATGATTGATCTCAGTATGGCTCCGTTCTCAGGCTACCTCTATTCACCGTCCCAAATGACTTATTTCCAACATACACTAAAGACAACCAGTGAACCAGGCTCATTGATTATTGCATTGAAAGACACAGTCAGTACAGGAAGGGTAGCGAACTTACTCTCATTATTCTATTCGCTAACACACATACCTGGAACGTCACCAATGAGTTTGACACATGGGGATGGACAAGCCTCTAAAGACCCATAGACTGGCAAAATTTTCATAAGATATGAGTCATATAGAGAGAAGGTTTTTTTCCCAAAGATGAGACACTTGACAGAACGCTGTATGATTTTAAACACAGAGACAGTTTTAAAGACCATAAGCCAGAACATTACTCCTTGACAGGTTGTCATTTATTCAAATCAACCCTGAACACCTTTCTGAAAGACATGCCATAGTCACACAGAAGTTATTGGCCTCATTTTTGAGATAAGAGGATGAAATTCTGCTGCTTGTTTACAATAGATATGGATCCCCTAATGATCCTGCCTGGCCTGAAACTTTATGGAATTCTAAAACCAGCAATAAATCATACTGAAGATCTTGAACAAGACAGGGGATGCTCCTATGTGGCGGGAAAGTTTTCTTTCACAATTATATAAGTCACAACAAACTGGATAACAGAATTATATGTATATGTGCTTTTTGCTTGGTGACAAAACAAGCATTGCTTCTAACTATGTGTCTTTTTGTGAGATACTGAACATTGAAAAATGGTCAAATTAACAACTGCAATACATTTTCTATGTAAATTAAATGCTGTGTAGATGACACTTCTAGTGATTATGGCTCTCTACATGACATATGTTTAATGATTTAGATTGGCTCCTGTTGAGAGGGATTTAATTTAAGGCACTTATGGCATTGGGCTCAAATTATTTGCAAGAGTTGATTGAAGCTCATGTTGTACCCTGCAGCTTGTGTTCAACTAAGGATCATCCGCTGAGTACATTTCATTTATCTCTTACAAGATCTAAACTGTGGGATTTTACCACAGCTTCCTCTCTTCATACATATTGTTTAACCAGTTTCCAACACAAGCAGCTATTGTAAAATCATAAGTGAGAACAAAATTTCTGTATTCTTATTTTGGATTTTTTAAGTGCCAGGTCTGCAATTTTTAAGGCCTCCTCATCTATTTCCCTTGGCAACAGGTTTTGGATATGTAGTTCCCATCAAAATTAACAAGAACTTATCATCCAACCCCTTAAGAAACTTTTAAGCTCTCCACTTTTCTGTCTCTATCATTGCTTATCAATGAACTGCTGATTACAGGAACCTGTGGATTCAGAACTGTCACTGTCAAATTTGGTAGGAACTTAAAGTTAATCTGAGGTATTATCTACCAGCAACCTTCCTTGTGATATTATCTCCCTGTGTTGATAAGCTCCACTAATTAGTGTTTTGCAGACATACGCTCCCCACAAAATATCTGCAGATGCCTATGTGCACATCTCTTGCTGGAATGGGAGCTGAGCACATAGCTTTCACTGAAGGTGTTTGAGTGTGAAAGTGTGATTTTGATCCAATGCATAAAGGTTTTCCATTAACATTTTTGGCCTTTGAATTGGCCCCTAAGCGTTCACTGGTCTGGCCCTTATTAGCTGCAATGATTGTTAAACCCAGGGGAAGATAGTGTGAGATGAGAGTAAATAATCAAAATGAATGTGTAATTTCCCTGTAGTACAATGCCAGCTGGCTTGGAATAGACTGAGGAGAACTGAAGCAATGGTTATTTCATTATTGTCTGAATACTGGATGAATAATGGCGCTCTTCAGATTTGCCAGGTAGTTGGCTATTATCTTGTGTTTTCTAGGAGCTATGTGAAGGAAATGGGTTACTCTTCCTGGACATGACCAAAGGGGAGTGTGGTCACTTGTGCATTTTAATTAGTCCCTTAATGCTTGTGATGAAAAATTATCCAACTGTTGCCTGTTTGTATTCAAAGAACCTGGTGGTGGTTGTGATAAATTGACAGTGTTTGCAGGGAACACAACACAGAAACTCAAACAGCTGCACTGTGCACGCTTGACCAAATAATGTCTATGAACCTTGGAGAACTTTGCACCTAAATCATATTCTTTGTGCCAAACTCAGCCCATACAGAGAAGACTTGCACTCCTTACTAGCCTGGTAACATTCTGAAAACATTCTTTTTCCTCAGGAGGAAGTGAGCTTCATTTGCTTCTCTTGATGCTCTGTGCGTCATAGAAGCCCTCTACGTGTAGCACACAGCACTAGGACCAGCCCATTGCAGAGAACTGCAGTTCCCATCATTGCAGTCTGAGTCCATGTACCAATAAATGCTCTGACTCAGAACTACAACCTCCTCTTCTTTGACTTCAAGCTAATTATACATGTTTTCTGGGTATATGACTTTTCTTGTAGGCAGTGCAGGTATGTCCAGTTAAGCAGATGTAAAGTACATGTTGAATGCTCAGTGAAACCCTAATACAAAGCTACCTGTGATTTAACAGAGTATTAAATAGAAATTGGTTAAAAGAGTTTGAGAGGAGAGCAAACACCAAGCATTTTTAAGGAAAGGAGTTAGAATAGTTTGCACACTTTGTATATGAAATTTCACTCTTTTCAGTGTGTAAACAGTCTTGTAAACCTTTGCTTTGATTTTTCTTTGCCTCCTAATGATTACTACACTTCCCTTTCACAAAAGATGGAGTATTTCTGTGACACACCTTTGACTTTATAGTCACTGTAGAAAATACAGTCTTTGGACTATTAAATTATTTCAGACATTTAAACTACAGCCTATAGTTTTATAGTATTAGCTATTAATTAAAAGAAATGCAAGTTATTATATTATGGCACCTCCTAGACAGTCACTGATCCAAGTGTTCCTGCTGAGGGTTTGGAGTCACTTCTTCAGGTGGTACTCTGTTCGGTCCCCGTCCTGGATGAGTAATTTACAATTCTGGGGATAGACAATGACTTTCACTGAGCATCAAGAAGACGGGCGTCTCAACCAAAAGTTGTGTCAATTGCATATAAATAACAAGTGTATAATAAATTATTCCATTAAAATGAAAAGACAGCTTTCTCAGATCATTTTACTGAGTACATAAGCCATAATCATACTAGCTTCCAGAATATTATTAAAAATTTATGGAATTCAGAAATTCTGGATCTAAAATCAAACTCTCTAAAACCAATCTCAGCTATAGACAAGAGGTTTGAGGAGGGATGTGGGTATGAAAATTCTAATCTTACTTTTCCAATTTATACTGGAGTTCTGACCTTTGATTTGCCTAGAAGTAGAGTTCAGCTACAAATCAGGATCTAAGAACAGATGTGGACTGAAAAGATATAAAGCCATGGTTATAACTCTTCTTTAAAAAAAAAAAAAATTTTTTTCCTCTTCTGTTTTCTGTATGAAGGATGCAATGCATAAAAGTGCCATGTCAGGAATTCAATTGCATTGTTTGTTCTTTGAGATAGCACATGCATTGTCTGTAATTATGGGATATTCTACTTTTTAATCTCTGCCTTCATATGGTTAGTCCTGACAAAAATAATACCAGTTGATCTTGACAGGATTTCAACATGTGGTTTTAGTGTGCCAAGTCTTAAATCATTTAAATTGTTTTTCAAACTCAGGAAAAGAAGGTAAGTTTATGACCTTTGGAAGAAGGGACAGGCAGCTCAGGAGGACTACAAGGGTGTCATGGGGTTATGCAAGGAGAAAATTAGAAGGCTAAAGCCTAGATAGAATTTAATCTGGCTACTGCTGTAAAAGACAATTAAAAATGTTTGTATAAAAACATTAGTAACAAAAGGAGGACCCAGAAGAATCTCTGTCCTTTATTGGATGGAGGTGGAAACATAATGACAAAGGATAAGGAAAGAGCTGAGGTACTTCTAATGCCTTCCTTTCCTCAGTCTTTAAGAGTAAGACCCATTGTCCTCTGAGTGCCCAGCCCCCTGAGCTGGAAGACAGGGACAGGGAATATAATGTAGCCTCCATAATCCAAGAGGAAATGGTCAGTGACATGATACATTGTTCAGATACACATAAATCTATGTGGCCATATGGGATCCACCCAAGGGTACTGAGGGAGCTGGTGGAAGTGCTCACCAAGACACTTCCCACTTTTATCAGCTATGATTGCACATTACTGTCTCATATTCATTTTTTCATCCAGTAATAACCCTAAATGAGAGTTTCTCCTTATTTGGCAGAGAGAGTCTCCACACTCTTGTCAGACAGACCTAGAAATTGATTAGCAAACCCTCACTCAACTTAGAAAAGTGGACGCTTACTATGTTGGAGGTTGCTTTTATTCTGCCCCATATTCCTGCCACTGGAGGAAGTTGCAGGAGGAGGAAACCAGGGAAGTGCATGTGGCTGCACCTGGTGTGATGCCAACTCCAGCTCTGTATTGTGTGGCAGCCTCAGGGGCTGGGACAGTTGGGGGCAGGTTGTCTGCCAGCTGCAGAGGTGCTGCAGTTTCACCTTTTACTGCCATGTTTTCTGACAAAAGCAGTAGGAGAGTTAAAAAAGGAAAAAAATGGAAGAAGAGGGGAAATAAAATGAAAAGGGGAAAAGGATGGTGACAGGGCTTATGATGAGGGTGGTGAAATACTGGATCATGTTGCCCAGAGAGGTTGTAGACACCCCATCCCAGGAAACTTTCTAGGTTGAATGGTGCTCTGAGCAATGTGATCCAGTTGAAGACGTCCCTGCTTACTGTGGAGGGGTTGGACTAGATGACCTTTAAATGTCCCTTCCAATCCAAATCATTTGGTGATTCTATGAAAAGGAAAAAAAAAAAAGAAAAATGAAAAAAATCAAAGGGAAAAGGGAAAATTAGCAGCACTGCAACTAACTGCATTATCTATAGTCCAGCTGGGCTCCCATATGAGACACTTGGATGAGTTTCTCTCTAGAGCAATGAGGAAGGAGAAGGCAGCATGCCAGGGGACAAGGTGTCCTCAGGAGCCTTCTCCTGAGGAGGATAAAGCTGCATGATCCCACTTTCCACTTGGGGTATAAATGGATCACACTTCTGTTGCCTAAGAGTTCTTATTTCTGCAAATGCCTCCTCTTAAAAGCTGTGTATGGATTCCACACGTTTAATCATGTCCATCTCATCAGGATGTGAGAAAAGCTATTTCTCCTTGACTAGTGTGGCAAACACATTATTTCAGCAGTGAACTCTTTTAACTCTTCCATGTCTTCCCAATATATATGAACAGCTTCCCTGTTTAAGGTATTTTCTGGCAAATTTAAAAAAAAAAAAAAAAATCTCTTTCTGTGAAGCCCCATGTAATGTTTGTCAATGTTTTACTGTAGAGGTTGTGCATTTTTTACAAAAACATGTAAAAATAATGGTTTTGTCTTGGAAAGAATCTTACCGTATATCCTACATGATATCCAACAGATGAATTTAGGAAGTGGTAGCATGAATTTTACCTAAATTTCTCTATGTCATTAATTAAATTCCAAATTAAAAATCACAGTTTTGCACAAAAGCAATGCAAACACAAATTAATTTTTTTTTCTTTTTTTTATTTTTTGTCACTGGAAATGGAGAGATGTGAGAACTGTCTGAAAAACTGAGGGATACTCTTTTCATGTTATCAGATTTAGTTCTTAGTAAGACAAGACAGATGACATATTTATAAATTACTTACAGAATAAGCATGAATCACACTTTACACAGCAGTCATGGTTGAAGTCCAGGCTCATGGAGGTTTTGTTATTGACATCTAAATGAGTAAAAATTTCAAACGTGGTTTCTGAAGAAATATTTTCTTTGTCTCTTATCACACTAAGACTCCTATGTCTAAACTTGTGCACATGACTGCTCCTACTAAGCTCAATGGGACTAAACTTAAAATTAAACCAGTGCATACTGCTTTCCATGGTAGTTCTTACAGATCTAAAATATTTTCATCTTGGGAGAAGAGATTTTATGCAGATGGATGCACAGCATGGGTCTCCAAACCTCAGAGGTTATATGTGTGTGTAAAATCAGACACATTTTTCTAAACAGAAGAGATACCTTTTAATCACTTTTTTCAGGTCTGTGCCTGATAAAACCTTTATAAAGGGCTATTAGAAGACCATGCTGAGGCTCACACTTCAGTGGACATAGCAACCTACCTTAAAAACTTGAGTGTTCAGTAAGTTACACCTAACCACAGTCTCACTGCAGGACATTATGATTTTACAGAACACTTACTGTAGACTTGAGATTAAGAAGGAAATAAAGAAAACAATTACTTCATTCTAAATAGAAAAAGAGAACCAGAAAGAGAGAAGAAGATGTTTGGAGTTACTGTGCTATAGGTATCTCAAATAAAAATGATAACTGAGCAAGAAAAGTTGCAAATACATCTGAAAATACGGTGATAGCTTTCACTGGAGACATTCCTCTTTGACATTCATGTGAAATTTGATTTAGTCTATACTTTGACTGGAGTCTAAATTTTGGATCACTGCTGTCCAGAAGGAAATGCACAGAAGCTGGACATTTGTTTTATTGTTTATTTCCATGTTTAAATTATACAAAAGCTTTTAGTATTACAAGAAAATATTTTTTTCTATTATTTTTAACTGTGTATGTTCTCTTGATGCCTCAATGATCAATGGGCCCTTCTACAAAATAGGAAATAATTTCACTAAAGAAGGCAGCTTCTTTGACAGAAATTTATAGTCACCATTAAGATCTTTAAAAAGCAAACCCAAATAGACCACTAAGGATGTAGGTTGACAATAAGGTAAACCACTTTTAAGGACTTTGGCACCTTTCCATGGATTTGCTGCATTTCTTGCAGTGGAAAGGTAATGCTGCTGGAAAGCAGGCAGGGGCTCAGTCTCCTTGATGGCCTCCTATATTCCATATGCATAATTTAACATTACTGCAGCATTAAGATTATTTGCCAAAAAAAAAGGTTTCCTGTGTTTCCCACCTTTTGAATATTACAGATGCAGATTCACAGCAAAGAGGAAAATGACATGGTGAAAGTATTGTTTTGTCTTTTTATTTAAAACACAGGATGGCCTGGGTTTGCTTTGATGTCCTATTAGTGAGACTGTTTTCTCCCCTTAGCACATGAAATTATATTATCAGCACTGGACAAAAAAACTCAAACCACAACAAAACAAAGAGAGAAAGCATAGACAGCTCTGGATTAACTCCATTTTATGGAGGTATGAACCTGAGAACAGTGAAGGCCTGCTTCCTTAGCTCTGATAGATTTTTTGCTCTGTTTGCTGCTCCACAGAGGTGGCCAGGAGCTGGGCAGCATACCAGCTCTGGCTCTCTGGCTCCCAGCCACAGTACACACACACCAGTACATGTTGGCTCGACAGCCACACCCAGCCCAGAGCCCAACTTTGGGGTATTTGTGCAGGCTTTGCATGCTGACCTCTACTGCACCATGGGGCACAAATATGTATTTATGTGATGATTTAAAGTCATGCAGATAGGTTTCCCTGACCCCTTATTTTTTGTTTTAATTAAAGTGTCTTTCCCACCCTCCTTTTCTCACCCCTTATGCTTCCATCTCCCACTGCATGCACATCTGCTCAGCTCAGAGGGCAGCTGGCACATCCCATAGAGCATGCTCTTCTTAAGCAGAATATGCTCATGTTCAGGCTTCTTACCCAAGCAGAGAAGGAAAGTCATTCAATGGTCTGAAAAAGTAAATTAATGGCATTTCTGCAAGAAGCTTTCCACTGTGCCTGATTTCCTACCCTTAAATAGTCTTAAGAGCTAGAGAGGTCATTGCAGTTGGAAATGTCCCTGGTAGCTTCCTCAGCAACTACTGCATGTCAGGAGTAAGCAAAATGCAGGAAAGCTCTACCAGTTCACCACAGGGGCAATCGCCCCAACGCACCCTGGGTGTCTTCAACTTCCTTCCTGAGAGGCTGGAGCTCCCTTTGCAGGACGTGAGCCTGCAGATGGGGAAGCAGGTGGTAGGGCACTGTCTGCTCCTTCTTCACCCACGGACTTTGTCCTTTCCATAGAGACATCCTGACTGCTGGCAGCTAAGGGTTTGAAAAGCTTTTCAACTTGTGTGGTGAAAGGGGTCTGTGTCTTGGAAGGAGAGGAAGAGCAATTGGGGTTTAAAAGGGCACACAGAAACCTTTGCAACTTGAGATGCAAGTCTATTCGATTTACCACAATTTAGAACAAACAAACAAATAAAACTAATCTCTTCATGATGGGGCAAATATAGACTGCTCGCAGATATAAAAAAGGGAGAAAACAGTGTGTGGATCTGAGGACCAAACCATAACCATCCTGATGATGGATCACACCACATCCATTTTTCATTCCCCTTCATCTGTTTTTGCTGTTGCTCATGTCACCTTGAAAGCTTTCATAAATGGACAGGACACAGAATACTGAAAGTGTTAGCACCAGGTAAAGGATGAAGTGCAGTCTTCCTTGGCCCTTACCTGAGGAGAGCTCTGCTGGTGCTACTTTAACACCCTGTCTGCCCAGAACCTAATGCAATACACACTGTAACAAGGTACAATAAATAGGTATGAGCAATATGCCCTGTCAGTATAAATTCACACAGCTGTGCCAGTTCCACCAGCATGCCATTTACTGTTAGAACCTTCACACCTGCCACATAAAACCAAGACTTTCTAGCTTCTCTCTGAAGACAAGAAGGCTTGAACAAGTGCTCTGTTCATCTGTCAGTCATTCCATCTGTCCTCACAAATAAACAGTAGCTTTATCAAAGATAATTCCTCTCTTGTGAGTTTTATCAGGAGGGGTATGGGAAGGGAGGGGAGGGGAGGAGAGGGAGAGGGAGAGGGAGAGGGAGAGGAGCAGCTGCCCCACAGCAGGCAGGGCCAAGCTGGGCAGGCAGACCTAAGTGGCAGGTGCACAAGAAGACATCTTTCAGGCCAGGTTCTACCTGCCCTGGCTGAGGACAACTGTCCATCTCCTGGCCCAGCCCACTGGAGACTCCTGCTGGAGCAGAGGATATTGGGATATTGAAGTGGGGAGCAAAGGAAAGGAGGGCTTTGAGACAAATCTGCTGCATGTCTGCATATAGCTAGGTTTCATTAGATAGCTAGGTTTCATTAGATAGCTGGGTCTCAGGAACCTGCAGATAGCCATGTTTTTGTCATGAACAATGTCTGAGAGGACATCTATGCAAAGTACTTGGCGGTTCATCACTGTGTCTGGGCAATGCTTTTTTACTCCTGTGGGCTGGTGGCAAAACTCTGATAGCAGTTGTGTGTCTCCATCAAAACTGATAAACACATTTTTGGTGTTTTCTTTTTCTCTTTGAAGGACCATTTTCTGCTGGCTTTCTTAATAACTGTTTGACATCACTGTTTTAATAAAATTATCTCATGTTCTGAAACATTTGGATAATGAACTGAGTAATAGAGCTGTCAGCTCTCTGCTCTTCAGCTGACCAGCTGTCACACCAAGGACTGTCTTTTGCAACTGGTAGACATTGGTTTTGATGTTTAATTCCCTTATTTCATCAAAAGACTTTATTTGAAAAGAGTATTTGAATCATGCATATGTTGGAGAT
Source organism: Megaceryle torquata (assembly GCA_024611175.1). Taxonomy (NCBI): domain Eukaryota; kingdom Metazoa; phylum Chordata; class Aves; order Coraciiformes; family Cerylidae; genus Megaceryle; species Megaceryle torquata. The sequence goes on along the minus strand of JANIJG010012966.1, from coordinate 76,416 downwards.
GGTTTCTTGTAGTTAAATAATCTGCTAGAAGCAACTGAGTTTTCTTGATTAAAGATTTTTTTCTAAGAAAGAAAGTTTTCCTTCATGTGAGGATTTTTGTTATGAAAATGATTCCTTTGCATTAATCAGACCTGGTGATAATTAATTGCAAAATTTCTGCATCCAGAATAGTGCAGCTTGTGCAGATTCCCTTATACTGAAATGGCTTAGAGACACAGTGCACCACATGCTGAGGTCCTCTTGCCCATTCCTGAAATGATCTGCAAGTGGGATGATGGCAGTGGGAGGCCTTTCATGTTTAGCTGATTTTAATAGGTAGTAGCTGATTGACACTGCTGTCCTGTGATAACTAACTTAGAGTATTTGTTCAACTAAAGGGATAAAATCATTCAGAGTTTATAGATGAGAGGTGGGAGAAGGACTTTTAAACTAAGTCACAGAAAAAGGCCTTAGACAATACTGTATTAAGCATGGTGGGAGAAGTTAACAGCATGTGGGAATCTGGCAAGTCTTCAACAGGTTTTGCTAAGGTAGACACAAAGCTTGATACTTCTATTTTCTTATTATCTTTAAACATTAAAATTCACTCTCGAGCTCCAGTAAATATGGGGGTATGCAGAAGGACAAACTCTGCTCTATGGGATAACGTTTACAGCACTGAATAGAACAGTTTCATGAAAACAGAATCATTTTTGTGAAAACCTTCAGTTAGGTTTGTGAGGATTATGTTGAAGTTAAAAGTTGCTGGAAAGCAGCATTCAGAAGTTCTCTCAAGAAGGCTGTTTTTGCATTCTCCTCCAGCAAAATGGTCAGAAAAGGAGAGAGAAATCAGTCTCACTTATGAGGAACAGTCCTACATTTCAGACTCTGCTGAAAACACAAACATGTGTGTTCTTAAGTGTCCTAGGATTTGCTAGTTGCTTATTCAACATCCAGCAACACATCTGAGAGAAGCATTTGAAACAAAGAGGAAATCAATCAGCCAAGGCTTTGCATTCTTTCTGCTTGGGATGATGGGATCCAATCTGAATAATCCACATGCAAAAAGGTGGCAAGCCCTGCCACAGTTCTGCTGGGACCCTGCACCACCTCCTCGGCCTATGTGGCAGAGGGATGAGGTTCCACAAGGCTTGGGGCAGATGGATGAAGATTCAGCTTGTATCTGGTGGACGTAACAGGCCTGATGACTAGCTGTGCTGTGTTGACTGTGGGGACGCTAGTCGCCACTGCTACCACTCTTGCCTGTGGGCTAGTACTGTGTATCTGAGTGAGAGGCATCCAAACTCTGACCTTGGGGGTTTTCAAGACCTGCCTGGAGGAAGTGTTGAACAGCTGGGTCTGATCCGAAAGCTGGCCCTGCTTTGGGCATGAGATTGGACTGGTGAGCTCCCTTGGACCCTTCCAGCCTCATTTATCCTATTGTCCTGTGAACAGCTGGATAGCTTTTCTGGGACAGAAGCTAGCCAGCACAATTTGGGAAAGAGGCCTTTAGCTGAAATGATAGAGATGATGTTCCTTTCTCAGGTATTGCATATGGTTTTCTCCCATTTTTGCATGCATACACATCCTTCTGCACTGCTTTGGTGATTCAGAGCAAATGCAGTCCTGGGCTCATTTATCTCCTAGTATGAGAACATTTCTACCAAACTTTGGCTGGTCTGTGTTGTGAATCTGAATTTGCAATTCCCTGCAGTATCCAGCAACTTCTCCTCATGACTGGTAGCAAGGAGTAAGCAGAAAAAGCAGAATAGTTTCTGTAGATAACTTACTTGTGAATGTATTCTTTGAGGATCTATCTCACTGTACAGTTAGCTCTGAAAAGAGAATATGTATTTTACATATATTTATTCCATCATTTTCATTTGCATTGCAGCTAGCTTCAGACTTTCACAAAGGCTGATGTTCTCATTTAACATCAGAAAGGATGTAAGAAAGTGGGCAGAACTGCAGTGACTTGTTTTCATTTACAGCTTCAAATATTGACCTCCATATTTGTGTATTCCAGATATTTGCATTGCATTTTTGGAGAAAAATTGTGAGCTTTGTATCTAAGTGGATGTTTCCACCTTCATGGCATAAGGAAGACAAAATTCTTTAGATTTCCTAGCCTATAATAAGTTACTATAGAGGGTAGAAGTACCTGGCAGGTAATTCACTATAACACCTCCTGGAAGAGTAGCTGATATTTGCCTGTAGCATGCTATCTTTTCTCATGAGATCGTGGTTTTTTGTTGTTCTGCACAGTCATATAGGTCACAGAAAATTGTGTCAAATAGCATAACACACATGACTTAGAGCTGCTTGTGTTTCATGACAGCTAACAACAAAAATGTATCAAACCAAGATGGGCTAGTGCTGCCTTGTAGTGCCAGGGCCTTTAAATACTACACTGTAAAGTACTTGACTGCAAGCAATTCGTGGTTGAGGCATGGATATCATCACTATTTGACCAAATGATTCTTTTCAGCTTGTGATGAGTGATCAGGAGCCATATGAGCCATTGCCGTGGGTATGCTGAAATGATCTGTTCTTTGATGCTGTTTTGACCATCAGCACACTGATGCCTCCCTGCCCTCCTCCCTGCGCATGGGGAGGACAGGCAGGCATTAGCCTCCTGTGAGTGAGGAAAGTAACTTGCTAGACCAGACAGCAAATTAAAAGTTTATGAGTATTTGGGGTGAGTTTATAGACACTGTTCTGACTTGGAGGAGAGAAAGCAAGCTCTCCTTTCTACAAGCATGAGGGTTACAGCTGCTGAGATACAGATCAATCATGTATGCAACTGCATGCATAAGGCAAGCTTGCCTTGCTGTGCCATGCAATGGTGAGATAAAAATCATGCTGTTGCTAAACTAAGCTTTTATAGCAACAAATTTTCCTGGATCAGTTCTGATGGTGCATATGTATACTGCAGATAGCCTGCCTGGTCTCAGACATTGTACATGTTTGAGAAGCCTTCCAAGGTCTTATTCACCTATCCCACATGAAACTGTTCACAGCTAGTTCATGTCTATTCATGGATAGTTCCCCATTGTATATTGAAGGCATTGCCGGTCCACACCAGTTTGTGTTCCACTGGAGGGTTTACAGTTGCACCTAAATATTGATGACTGAAACTTACTATAATTAAACTCCTTAAAATTGCTGGGTAGCTGTCTGTCCTGGTACTGTGTGTATCTACAGATTTTTCTCTGTTCTTAATAAGCCACTGTACCTGAAATCCCACCATATGTGACTGAGTGACAAGAGTAGAGGTGAAACTGAAGCTGTATGTGCTCTCAAGGTTTTAAGCACAAAGCAGGAATGTTTCAATAATGTTTATGTATGTCATCCATTATTACAATAGTTAAATGCTATGAATATCCAGTGCCAAAGAAAAGCAGTGTTACTGGATTTGATATGGTTTTGAAACAAACAGCCCCTTTGCCTCTTTAGTGTTGAAATTTTTTTTACACCCTAAATTTGCCCATATTAACCAATATGCCAGATGAATATAGGAAATGCCTTAGATTTTATGGTGCTTTACGACCTGCAGATGACCCAACCCCATTTGCTATAAACTATTCAAGATATTAAGGCCCAAATTTTCAAAATTAGCCTCAAATTCTGTGTTTGCAAATAATTGCAGATACAATTTATAGCATATAGATGCAAGGGCATGTTTTGATATGTAGACCTCTGCCTACCTGATTATCCCACAAAAAGATGGCTATATGCTATAAAATTTTCCCAGGGTAATCTGTCTCTGGTAAATTGCTTCCATGAAATTGGAGCCTGAGTTGAAGTCCTCTCAAAAAAACAAAGTTAAAAAGTAATTATTGATATCTTTGTGGAACACAGTTTTAAAAATCTGAAGAATATTTCTTTAAATATGTACTTGATTGTTATGATCATTTCCCTGGGGTCTGCTGCACTGGCAAGCTTATGGTCCATCACCTAAAAATGTCAGTGTGATGCCTTTGGTACACATTAGAAAGATAGATCTTCCTTAATGTTGTTATAAAAACTGGTTTCATGTTCCAGTATTTGGATTTATGAGGCATAGTGTATATGTATTACATAATTTTCTTTCAATATAGTAGCCTTACAAAAAGTAAATAGGGCTATCATTAAGTAAAAAAAAAAAAAAAAAAAAAAAAGTTAAAAGAAGCAAAGAATCAGAGCCTTTAATACACTTAATTTCCACTTTTCTCCATGGGCTTTAGACAGCTTACATCTAAATATTGTGACTATTAGGGTGAAGACGTTATTTAGATTAGTTCCACATTTCTGCTTACACTAAGCCATTGCCAAAGCAGTGTGACCTCTGGAAGCAGTGGGAATGTGGGTGTGAACAGCTGAACTAAGATGCTGCAGTCAAACTTTGGTTGGCTGTGGAACAATGATGGATTAGTAAAGCCAAGAGGTTTATATATAAAAATCTGCAGGTAATTTTTACTATCTATTACTATCTTAGTGTGTTCTCTGTCTCCCTTCAACTGCTTAGAAAATATGTGTGGTTTCTTGATCTTTGTTCCAGAAACCCATGGTGGAATTGTGAGTTCTGGTGAGATTTTTAATTATTTTGATTAATTTTTTTCCATCTAGAACTGGAAATTAAGTGTCTGCTGCAAGAAAGAGTGCCTAATTTTACCTAAGCAGCCATGGACACACCTAGGTAACATAAAGCCTATGAACCTGTATTCCTCTGACATGCCATCTAAAGACACGTAGTGAAAAATGTTCCTCAGTGCCAATGAAAAACATCACTTAGACGGAGATTCTGATGGATGATAGCATTGGGGAAAATCAGGGGTAGAAAAATACTTAGCATTTCCAGTAGCCTGGAAACTCTCATTCACCAGGAGAGTGAGGCTCCAGCATCTTAGGCAGATGAAGAAGGGCCTCTAGGACTTGCCACCCCCCCAGTAAATGCTCCTACAGATGCCATATTTGGCATAAAGTTTCACAAAGAAAGATTTTGTTAAGACCATCTGAGACAGAACATTTATCCCTGTCCCCAAAATTATTACCAGATGGAGATTCGATGACAAAATTCAGATTTCTTGATCGTGACAAGAACTTCTTGGACAAAGGCTATTTCCAGTTCTTCTACTCATTGATAAGTTTGGTTGGCTTTGGCAGTATGTAAAGGATATTTCACAGCAGGATGTATTTGTAACCTCAGACGATCACAGGTAAGTGATTATGGCTGACAGACCTCCCACCCTATCTTATGGGTGAACCAGGTTTAGTGCCTGCATCTGTGTGACTATGTTACCTGAAAATGCCCATGTCTTCTTTCTGCATAGGAGAAAAGACAGTCTGCAATTCCTTCAGAGCAACCGTGTTTAATATTCAAAGTCAGGAAACTGAAATATGGAAATAATGTGGTTTTTTTCCCTGCACTGTGGAGCCACCATGTAACTGGAAAAACTTGTCAGGGATGTTAATTCTTTTGGAGAAAATAAAAGGTGATTTTCAAAAATGTAAATTATTACATTCTTAATCATTTAGGTGAGTAAGTATTCAGTCAGCAAGTTACTAAGGTAGCAAGAAGATGCTTCCTATTAAACACTGAAAAGCGGAGATATTCCCTACACTAAGTCATGCATCATTCATTCAGATGCAGAAAAAGGTTAACTGGTCAAAATTACCTTCTGTTTTCTGACAGAACCCCTTTACTGATGTCTGCAAACTACTGACAATGACCAAGGACTAGCTTTATGGACTAATTAACATATGAAAATACAAATTTTATTTCCCACTGAGCTTCCATTCTGAAACTTGGCCCAGCCTTTGTTTTCAAACTGGGTGACTTTTTATTTTTCCAGAAAAGGTTGTAACTACCATGAAATTTAATGCAAATATCATGGTACTGATAAAGACTACCTGATAAAATATACACATATGCAAGCATGCATAGTGGCACTTACCACAAATATACCAGGCATTTTCTAGGACAAGTTATCATAGGGCAAGATTTAGTGGATGCATTCTAACTGTAATCTCAATTGAAATATTTGGAGTGGGACTTTGATAACAATTTTCACCATGTCTTCCATTTGGTACTTCTGGAGAATTCCAGATAGAAAAAAATTCTGGCAAACAGTTCTGAAATCAATAATAATAAAAAAAAAAGTGTGAAATAAGTAAGAATTCCATCCATAAAGGAGAGGGAATTCATGTTTTATTCAAACTATAAAAAAATCATTTTAAACAACAGGCTAAACTTTCTTCAAAGTTAATGTTCCAGAAAGCTCACACTGACTGAGAGCATAAATAGACAGGATGCATGGAAATATGGAAATATAGTGTGTATAGCAGTTGCCTACTCTTGTGGGCAAGATAATAATATGTCACTGTGGTCCAGAAACACCATTGCCATCTCTTGAAAAGATGAAGAAAATGTGACTTCAGTAGGAGATGACTGACAAAGTCTTTAGGTTTTTGGATGGGTATGAAGTCTGTCTCTCTTTCACTAATGAAGGTAAAAACTGACAGGCCCACAGAGGTGATATGGTCATACAAGCTTCTGAAGTAGGGGAAAGCAGCTCTCATGCCAGAGTGTCACAAAGTCAGCTTCTTAAATAAAAATTCTCTTCTTTTAGTTATTCTGAATTTAGGCTGGACAAAAGATGAGAAAAATAAAAGAATTCTGCAAGGAATATGCGATCCCTTGTTATGAAATTCGATTTTTCACAAATTCATCTTGGATCTAATTTTGTATACTTTCCCCAAACCTCACACAAAGGCAGGCTGAGTTCTGAGTGCCCAAAGAGAGCAAGGATCTTCCACTTGGTGCTGTAATGAGGTGAAGCACCATAACAAGCAGTGTGTCTTGAAACCTGAGAGTTACTGACTAAAAGAGTTATAAAGCACTTAAAAAGCACAATACAGAAATAACCCAGCAAGCAGCACATGGCAATCTTCACAGAAGCAACCGATGAACTGTTGCAGTTAGGCATGTCCCGTTGGCCCACATAGGGAAAAAATGCTCCAAAATATTTCTAAAGGTGATGAGAGTAAATTTGGAAGACATTGTTCTTGGAGGTGGTAGGAGAAAAGGGAACAGGACATATTCTCTAATTCGCCCAGAAACAGGCATGATTATAACTTCAGAAGACAAGACAAGGCTAAGGCAGTAATCTGTCACATATCCCTTGCAAAAATTGTAGCTACCTTTTTCTTGAGGGGTATCTCTGACATCATTCTGACTGCAGGTTCCATCTTTTGAGTTCATGTAATCAGGCTGACCTTGGCAGCCTGGCTCCTGATCAGAATTTGGTAAAGAGCGCTGCAAAACTTGGAGCAGGGGAAAGAGGGAAGATGCAGCCAGGAAAAGGAACTTTTTGCTTCCTTGACATTCAGATTAACTCTGACAACATCTGGGGACACAAGGATGCCTTGTTGGCATCCTCAGCTGCATATTGGAAAATTGCAGTTATTTATTATCTGGAATCCTGGTGGATGGATTTTGTGACCAAGAACAAGAAAAATGCTGGGGTACCTGATGCTTTACTTTGCCTTAGTTTCCAGTGGCAAGATCTGCCATCTCATCTCCCAGTTTCCCAAGCCTATGCAGAGTGTATGGGAGTGTAGTAAGGGAAGAAGGACTTAGGCATCACTTAGGCCAACAAGACATGTAAGCACATGACCCCAGATGGGCTGTGTTTGAGGGTGTTGGGCAAGCTGGGAAATGCTATTGCAAGGCCTCTTTCTATCATCCTTAAAAGCATGTGGTGACTGGGACAGTTTCCAATGGATGAGAAGAAGGTTAAATTCACACCTGTCTTCGAGAAGAACAAAAAAGAGGATCTGGGCAACTAGAAGCTGGCCAGAGTCACTTTAGTCCCTGGGAATGTTATGGAGTAAATGTATCTGGAGGCATTTGCAGCTATGTGAGGGACAAGAAAGTTGAGAACAATCAAAAATCAACTACTTTCTCTCTGCCCCCAGCACTATCCCTGATGGAGTTAATACAAGGCAAAACAGCTGGCTGGAAGTATTTGGAGAATGAGATCCTTCAGGTTTCATATTGAGGGCTTCCATATTTTTACTCTGTCAGATTTTGTGTATGGCCATAATATCCTTGTGGCAGGTGTATTTCTTTCTGCAGTGAGGCTGCTGTTCTATTTTCTGCATAGCCTTAGCATGCTGAGTGGAGGTGCCAGCTTGCTGCTGTGAAGTAGGGAAGGGGTGAGGCTTTTAACAGCGGGGTTTGTTCTTGTGACTTCAGCCTTTCCCTGCAAAGGTCATAAAAGCACCTATAAAATATTTTATTTTTTCAAATACCCTAAAGCTGTCACATAATCATTGCCTGTTTTTCATTCCTTGGCAAGGTAGCTGTTGTAGTTATGGGAAAAGTACATGGGGAAAAAAAAAAAAAAAAAAGAAAAGTGGAATATTAGCAAACAGCAAAATTCTAGCAACGAAAATAGAAGGAAATGGGAACTTTTTTTTTTGTTCTAGCTATAGTGCAGACTCTGTGTTATATATTTACAGAGAAACTGAGTAATACTGTTTCACATCACTGTCTAAATACACAATAGTAATAACATTCTGATGAGCACTTTCCACTGTAACTGGTTATGCTGGATATTTCCTCATAAACATTGCTCTTAGTCATCTTTATCAAAAGAGGTTCCTATGCTAAACCCAAGCAAAATAACAGTGTCTTTGTTAGTTTTTTGTTGTTGTTTTGTTTTTTTTCAGTCTGATACCCTTTTCCATTATCCAGACATTTTTCAAACACACAGACATCCCTGTCCCAAGGAGGCAGCAATCCAGTAAATACCACTTACACCACCAGACTGTCAGTAGAGTACCAGTGTAAATGACAAAATGATAAATAAAATCTATCTGGGAAATCAGTTTAACCCTTGATTAATATTTACTGTAACAGTAAACAGGGACTATGTCACACAATATGACTGGTCACACTAACATCTCATACTGAGCATAACTGATAAAAACTCATGTTTTTATAGAGACATCAAATTAGTGCTAGTATATTTGCATGTTCTGCAGTTCTGCTCCATGTCCTCCTTTTATAGACAGAAGGAAAAAAGAAGAAAGATGTCCTGTATCCTATGGGCAAATGTTGGAATAAACATGCTTCATGTAGCTTTATTGAGTAGTGCTTGGAATGGATGAAAGCACACTTCTTTCAGTTTACCCATGTAATATACATGGAAGAAAGTTTACCTCATGAGTCTAAGATAGATTCACGTTAAAGATTTACATATGACTTTCAGTGTTATGAAGACAAAGAAAGCACAAAAGTTCAGTGCTGGAATCTTGGAAGAGTTTGTGGATGCCACATCTCAAAAACCACTTGTGTAAACTTCTGCATGGCCCCAAAATGTGCTGTTTTAAGGCTGCTGTGCTAGATGTACTTAATGGGAGTTATCTCTTCTACAAGATGGGGCAGATCAGGATTTTCTCTGTGTCTGCTTCAAGGCAGGAGATAATCTTGTCTGTGTAAGATTGAAGGAGGTCAGAAGCTGATTTAACAGCCTTATCTTTCTGGAAAAGAAACTCTATTCCCAAAAGTATAATATTAACACTCACATAGGTAATGAAGTAGTGAACCTTCCCTGAGAAATCATGAGTGTGATCCTGTCTTGCCTTGCAAGGGCTAAAAATGTTTCCATCTACAGGGAGTTCAGCAAACGTAAAATTAGTTGAGACATAGCTGCAGCTTCTACACAATATGAAATATTACTTTTCATTAGGTAGTCCTCTTGTATGAGTTTCAGGCTGTCCATTAGGTATGCTTAAGCAATGACAATGCTTCTCTTCCATGTTGTGTATTCCTTGATGTAGCTGTTTTCCCTCTCTGGGTCTCATTGCATAGCCCTTCTCTTCCCAGTTAAGCATCTTCAGTATGAAGTCGTCCTCAGGAAGGAGGAAGCCAAGTGCCTGCAGGAATTTAGAAGCTGTCTTTAAGCAATGTCACAGGCACTCTACCCTACCCTTAACATCATCAGGATTGGTGAAGCTGAATGTAGGTTCCTCTCACACCTCTCCTCTGATCCGCTTCTCACTCTCTATGGGTTTTCCTTCCATCTTGTCACTTCTTTTTTAGTAACTACCAAAATAATATCTGAATGTTGTTGGGTTTGTTTCCTTTCCCTTGGTGCTCTCATTTGTTTCTGCCATTGTCATGATCCCTGTTTTCAAGACAAGCCATTTTCTTTCCTTCTGTGCAACAGCTTGTTTCTCATCCCTACTTTTATTTGTTCTCCATGAGGAGTATTCTCATTTCTCTTCTTTTATGTGTGCCAGTATTTACTTTCCTTGCCAATATTTTCCTTCCTAAATCACTTTATTCCCTTTTTCAGTCCATCCCAACCAATTTTAATCAGCACTTTGTCTTACATTTTATTTTTTATTCTTACATAAAACTGAGTTTTCTCTTCTAAAAAGCCCATTTTTTTCTCAAAGGTCATAACAACTTCCATGATATTTCCTCCCAAACCCTTATTCAGCTACTTTGCTCCTCATCTTGGTTCCTAATTCATGTCATCCTTCTGCTATCATCCTTTCCCTCTCACTTTTTATTTAGCTTTCATCTTCTCCCCTTCACTTTTTCCCATTAACTACTTTTTCCCTTAAGTTTCTACTACTCAGTCATGTAACCATTCTTATAGTTTCTTAGTAACTTAGTCACTGTTGAAGTCACACCTTTCTCCTCCACGTTTTTAATGAGAACCCATTAATTTGCTTTCCTGTGATGGCTCTTTCTTTTGTGGTAGTTTTGACAGGGGTGAAGACACCCTTATCACAGTATCCAAAAGCAGTAGATGCTCAAGACTGCATGACACTATAGAGATCAGATGATCTTTATTAGCATTTATCTCACCTTTTGGATCTTTGTTCCTCTGTCTTTTATGACCTCCCCTCTAGATGGCCTCTGCACAGACAGATGAAAATTGACTGGTTCAAATTAAGATAAACAAATATTTCTGGAAATTCTGAATTCACTGGGAAACACACTGGTTCAAAACAGGCAAATTATTTGTCCAAAACCCTGTGTTCACCCTCCTCACCACACAGTTTTCAGTACCTTGAAGCTCTAGCCCTTGATGCTTATTCCCACTTGCATATTACTCTTTACCCAGCACAGCTGGGTGTGCAGACACATGCAGAGTCAGATAACAGAATAGATCCAGCTGAAAAAAAAATCTTCTTTTTCAAACTGAGATCCTTTTAGACAAATCAGTTCCCTACCTGGTTTGGCATGGAGCCACACATTGTGCAGGAGAAACAAAGTGCTAGCCTGGGGGCAGAACCAGTATCTATGAGTGAAGAGGGCACTCTGTTCTCAGATTGGTTTCAACAATACCTACCAGCACATGTGAAACCACAGCCCATCAGGGAAAACAAAACTGCAGTAACCATTTGTTTTATTCCCTACATCCATCAGTAATTGTCTCTCACTTACAGAGAAGATTGTTTGATTTTGCTAGGTGACATCGAAGCAAATGTATTGATTTGGTCTCAAATTAAAACTAAATGAATGCTGCCTGGTAAAGAAATCTCTTCGGTCAACTAGAAGGCATCTGAGATGGAAACAGTAGTGTGGAGAACATTATAGCTAATATATCTGCTCCCATCACAGTATTCTTTTGGATACTGGGCTAACATGGTTTGGTAGGAGCTGGACGTCAGAAGTTAAATGACAACATCACTATCAATGCCACCCTCAACCACTGTTTTTCATGTTTAATTGCCTTAGGCTTTCACATGAAGATGTGAAGATTACAGAAAAGGAATACTGTGTCAAAACAGATAGAACTGAGACATTTCAAAAGTAATACAGCTTTCCCTGCTATCACCAATAAATTGTTTGGGGTTTTTTTTAGGAAAGTTTACTAATAGCAAACGTGAAAATTACTGCAGCACCACTATTCCCATGGTACATGTGCAGATATGTAGGTAGTTTTAGATCTTGTTTCTAGGGGCTTGGGTAACATCTTGAAAATATAATCACAACTGGAATCTGATAGAATTTTTATTTGCTATTATTTTTAAAAACAACTCCAGATACATAACCTAGTCTAAAAATAGATTTATAAGCTTTAAAGAGAGCAATGACAGTCTATAAAAATCTAGCCTGGAACTGTGAATTAAACAAACTGTCAGATTTCAAGGGGACTTAATTTCAGCTGTTGAGGTAGACTGCTAGCTTCTAATTTAGCCATAACTTAGTCAATATCAGACATAATTCCCTTGCTTAAAAAGTTATTAAAATTTTAATAAAATGAAGGAGGTGCTAGGACAAAACTATATTAAGATGGCATAAATATTGTGCATACATATCATTAATTTAAAGACAGATTAGATGTTAATTAGAGTGATTTAATTGAATACTTCCAAATATGAACATTTTCAGATTAATTTAGAATGCATTTTCAGTTCTGAATACAGTAGGTTTCAAATGCTTAGTATGAATGGAACCCCTGTAAAATTGTTCAAAATATGTTGGGGGCACAGAAATGTTAGAGGTAGATATAAATGAGTTGTTCTTACATATTACATAATAATAGGCTTTGTATGTTACTGGTACTGATACACAAGATCTGCATTAGTTCTCAGGTCTGTGTAGCTTGCTTTAGTGAATGTATGCAGTGTAAACTATACACTTTCAATAACTGATGTAAAGTGAGATCAAGAAGACAAGCTTATGCAGAAGTCAAGTGTTCAAGTTACTTATGAAAATTAAGCTCAAAGGAAATTTTTCAGTCTTGCTGATTTTGAATTTAGGGGCTTGGGGTTTTGTTTGGTGGGCAGGGTTGGGGTTTGTGGGTTTTGTTTTGCTTTCTTCTCTTTCTCCATCTATCAAAGCAGGAAATTATTATGAGTTATAGGTCTTATCTGCTCCCTATCTAAATATAAGCTACCACTTTACAAAGTCTGCAGTCATTTATAGCTCAAAGGTACACATGAGTAATTGGAACCTGGTTTCTTTCATTTCCAAGTGGATTTAGCCTTCAACAAAATATCCTAGGATGTATTTAGCTCATTTTCTGAAAACTTGTTGGAGAATGCACTCTTCTTTTATGAATGATCAGACTAAGATTTTCCCTTAAGCCCTTGAGTACCTATGTGCATATTGCTATTTTATTAGTTAATTTGCCAGTGTAGTAGTCGATGTGCTCCTGGATTGCCTTGAGAGTGTGCAAAGTATTTTCACACTGTGCCTAATATACGAAGAACCCGTTCTGGTACACCAGCACTGGAGAGTCCTATAAGCAGATATTATTCAGGGTAACTTTAATTCAATAAGGCTTTTTGGTTAAACTCTTCATCACATGTATATGATTTCATAAACTTCTTTTTTTTTTCCTTGACAATTCTTGTACGGGTAAAAAGTTACATTAAATTTTTCCAAGTGAATTAACAACCCTAAAAAGAGGTTGTTATGCACCACATTCAGAATGTGTATGGTGAAATACCTCTTATTAACCCAGGCCTATGGAAGGAAAAAAAATGCATTAGGAAATGTACAGTACAGTTATTCCATGTTTGGATCAAGAAACTGTTGAAATTCAGATCACAGGCTGTTCCTAGAGCAGTTTTTCACAGGTTTACATGAAGTGTGCTGGTGGGTCATAGGAAGGCTATGTACTACAGAACTACCTACAGCTGACATCTTCCTTTGCCAACATAAGCAGAACTGTTCTGCTGCTGCTGTCAGTCTTTGCAAAGTAAAATCCATGCATTTAAAGGTTTCTTTTATAAAATCAGTGGTAAACTAAACGGTTCAGAGAAAAGTAGGGGAGTTCTAAAATGAAACTGACTATTAAAAATATGGCTTATGTACAAGGGTGAAATGTTATATTATCCTACACATCCTCCAGTATAGCTGGATATCACAGAATGACTGATGCAAGGAGAGAATCTAACCCTAAGCTACTGGAGAAATACAATGTATTTCTGACTCTCCTCCCTCACCGCATTGATTACACACATACCAGACTGACAAATCCTGCAGCATCTTTGTTTTGTGACTTACCACTGGGATCTGGTAAATGGCAAGGTAAATTAAAAGGAATTTCATGAAGCAGGATGAATGAAGACTTAGGACTGGCCTTCCTCCTGTTAATTATTTTAGACACCTTCTTCCCCTGCGTGATCTCTCTTTGTTGCTAAATTGAAGCAAAGTATCTTAAGGCATCATTCACTTGATGCTCAGTGCATTATCCAATGGGAAGTAACTGTCTCCCAGAGGATGCAGGCATCACTGAGCTTATCCCCAGCTTCAGCAAAAGAAGGACACTTGTTTCCAAGTGATACCATTGCTTCTCTCCAAGGACAGATGTTCTGATTTGTCCTTTCATCTTCACCGCCTACCTCTCCTTTCTCTGGGTCCATGCTGGTTCATGGAGGCTGACAGCAGCCCTCCAGCTCTCCCCTCCTGTGACTGGGCCACATGAAAGGAACCCATACAGCTCAGAGGTGAGATCGTTTGTTGTAGTCTGTTATGCTGATATTCTATCAGTACTCCCATGGTGGTTAGTTGATCACTAATGAGAGCCATCTAGAGAAGAGAAACACAGGGCAGCTGTCATGGCTCAGACTCGAGGGCAGGCTCTCCTGCTCTTGTCTCCAACAGTGGTAAACCATGGATGTTTAGGAAACAGCATGAGTATCAGGGAAGCATATAATGTGGGTTTTTTTCCCCAGACTACTCAGTATCTAGGTATCTGTAGCTCACTGAACTCCAGAGTCAGAGGTGATGTTGAGGCATTTAGTAGGCTTCACTGTATTATTTTACCAGGATTTCCCCAATGCCTTTTTGAGCTGTGAAAGGCCTATTAGCTTCCTTAGTGCCCTGTGGCAAGGAGTTTCACAGTTTAACTGCAAGTTGTGTGAGGAATCTCTTTACAGTGCTGTTGAAAATTCGGCTTTTGCTAGTTTCACTTTATGCCACTTAGTCCTTGTATTCAGAAAGGCAAGAAAAGCTCGTTCCTAATTCAACTTCTCTAGCATCTTGGTGATTTCACAGCCCTCTGTCACAGCGTTACCATCTTTGCATGCTGGCTCTATACACTTTCCTGTCATGCTTCAAGCTATTTTTATTGCCCTCATCTAAACCTCCCCTATTCCTGAAAATACAAGCAATGGTCTTGCAAATAACAGGCTGTCAGATTTTCAGATATGCCTCTCAATTAGTATGTGCATACATTCTGCACATGCTGGGATCAAATGACCTTTATAAATGTGGCTTGCCAATACAGTTGCTTGCACATTTCCAGCATTGCTGTCTGAATGTTATTTGGCTTTTTAATCCTGCTCTCAACGTTTACCCATTTGGTGGGCTCCAGTCAAAGAAATAATCAGCCAAGTCTGATCTCAATGTGGTAAACACACAGAATACAAACAAACTCCTACTTTTATGAGGACTATGTACATATATGTATATATAGTCTGTGCTTTGTGTTTTCTTGAAGCTATTTTCCTTTAACGAAGACTACAGGTACTATCATAAATAGAAGGAACATTCTCAGTAAATTGCTTCTGCAGTTATCAAATGTCTTTGGATTCATTTCACCATTTAATCACCATCAAAAGCCGTTTTTTGCCTCATATGTTTCTGCATCTTTTAATCATGGAGGAATTAACTGCCAAATCCCATTTCATTTTGTGTTTTGTTTTCTTTTGGTTTTGGGTTTTGTTTGTTTGGGGTGTTTTGTTTTGTTGGGTTTTGTTTTTTGGGGTTTTTTAAATTATTTTAACCTATATTCATTTTGTGTACTGAAATGAGGAATTATAGGTTTCTTTTTTTTTTTTTTTTATTAAGCTACCCACAATTCTTCACCCTAAATGAAACTTAATTCTCATTCAGATTGGATAAAGAGGATTGCTGCCCTCATCCTCTCATCTTGACATATCCTGTCTTTCCACATTCTGTGCATCTTTTCAAAGGACTTCCACTAAAAGAAACTTTTTCCTCCTTCCAGCCCACTCCATACTCACTTTTTAAAGAAGATTGCTAGCAGGGCTCTGTATACACATAGATATCCACAAATAAACTTGCAGGTTTTTCAGGGACAGATTCAGTAGCGCTTTCCTCTGAAATGATCTTCTGCTATGGCTTACCAGATAATGCACCTGGAACTACATTAGTTTGTTCAGGCTCATGGTTTATCTGAAAATCATTTTCCAGTAATCTTATGTACACCATCTGGCTAAACATCCTGTTACGAGCCAGCCACTGAAAGGAGGAGGAAGTACTCTCTTTCCCCCAAACCGTTGCTAAGCAGCTAAAATAATAACAACCACATCATTTATTCGATCTCTGCAAACCTAGGTCCAGCAAGAACCCCTGGCCCCATGTGGGGCACAGACATGCAGCCAGGGCTGTCAGATAAGTGACAAGAAACATTTGTTCCCCTCCCCTTTAATTATCAAGCCAACTTCTTTTTCTATTTTCTTTTCTTTCTTTTCTTTTCTTTTCTTTTCTTTTCTTTTCTTTTCTTTTCTTTTCTTTTCTTTTTTTTTCTTTTCTTTTCTTT
>JANIJG010012966.1:28124-59811 GCA_024611175.1 Megaceryle torquata | reverse complement strand
CTTCTCTTCTCTTCTCTTCTCTTCTCTTCTCTTCCCTTCCCTTCCCTTCCCTTCCCTTCCCTAACACTTCTTAACAGTCCGTCTTCATGAGCCCAGTTATCACAAAAGGGAGACTGTGCCTGTGACAGCACCAGTTTCATGATGCTTGACACCATCTCTCCCCTAGTGCAAGGTTTTGTAAGTGGCACAGATGAATAGAGACAGTCATTGGACAGATGCAGCAGTGAAGTGAGGAGACCATCTGGGATCCTAAAAACTGCTCCCTGTCCAGCCTCATCCGAACTCTGCATTGTGCAAGCTCAGATGTACCGACCCTGGTGCCACCTCCTGTGTCGCATGGCTGGTGGCAAGAAACTCCAGCCTGCCCTCAGTGCTGGGAGGGGCAAGGCAGGCAAAACCAGGGAAATGAACCCCTGCTTTCTTCTACGAGAGAAATCCTTCCAAGCATCAGCCTTTAAAATGGACTCATAACATAGCAAGGAAAACGAGTGCTACTTTAAGATGACCCAGCTAATTCAGCTTGGCTGCTTGGGCTTCAGACTGGAGCTCCCTGCTGATGGGACAGGCTATGTTGTCTCTGAGTCTAACAGGTGTCAGAATTCCTACCCTAGGGAAATATTTAAGTCTCCTTCCTTATGCCTGGGGTATCTGCCTCTAAAGAGGTCATTCCCCCACATTCATAGGACCTCACTGCCTGCTTCAGGGCAGGAAAGTGTGCTAGTGAACACGTGTAGGCAGTGTCCTACTTAAATTAATTCTGTTGAGATCTTACTCATTAATCTCTGGGATGCTGCAGGTGCATTTATTAATGTAAGAGCTCCATGTTAAAATGCTGTGATCCTTTCTGACATATTAAGCCATTTTTAATGTGTGCTCATCGTCTCCAGCCTCTCTAGTAGACATTAGATAACTCTGGGGCCCTAAGTAAGATAGAATGACTTAGGTAGGAAGCAAGTGAGTTATTAATCTTATGCAAATGCCTGCTTAATTTTCAGGGATCTTGGAAGAACTGTAAGTGCTGCAAGTCATGGACTATAAAGAAAAAAGGTAATTTCCTGTTTGTTTAATTGATCTTCTGTAACTTTTCTCCTGGCTGGTAAGGCTAGCTAATGGAATTTGCAATGTAAAATCATTATTAGAAGTGCTAGTATGACATTTGATTAATCCAGTCTATTTAGGCTTAATAATACACACTTGACTTATGTTCTAGAAGCAAAATTGCCTGCTATTTCCCCTCCTGCTTTTAAAATATATTTATAAATATCCCTAGCATTGAGGTGTACAAACTTATTTCTTCATGCATTGTTATTAGGAAGTGATAATTCCCCCATATGTATGATTCGGCAGCAGCAGTATATTTTCTGCAGGATTTCTACCTGCAGGAAACTTTTGGTCTGTGTAATGTCTAAAGATTCCTTTAAGGGACTGATGTCTTTCTCACTTCCCTACAGGTTGAGATGGGTCAGTTCTGGCCACCACTTGAGTGGCAGATTTCCAGAAGGTGGTGATGACTCAGGAACATTGCTCGCTCTCAGCACCGAATCAATTTTCTGTTGTGCTAGTTCTTGGATAAAGCAGAAAATAACAGTGCTTCTTACTGCTCAAGGAAAATAAAGGCCGTTGGTCACTTCTTTTCAGTGAAAGAGTATTACACCTAAAGCCATGGCCAGCTCCAATTCATGCAAACAGTTTTGTCTCCACCCACATCTTCCTGGGTAATTTCTATTAGATACAGCAACTTTTTTCTTTCCCTGACCCAAGCCACTCTTAAAATGATTGTATATTATGACAGACATTGCTTTAACTCAGCAATGAACAAAGATATTTCTTCTTACAAAGTTCTTTGGGGTGAAAACATTTTTAAAGTAAGGTACAACCACTGCAAGGGATGCACAAGTACTGTGTAAGATATGGGTTACTTTATGGAAATCTTTTTGTAATTGTGCTAAAGAAATTATTCTATTCCTGGTTTCATTTCATTTTATGATAATTGCACTAACTTCTATTTCCATCACAGTAATATTTAGTGCAATCACATCCTCTTAATTCAATCATTTATGTTCCACTGCAGTGATCAAAACAGGCAGTGTACGACTTCATGTTGCCATTCGTTATATCTTACTAAATCAGGCATCCAAATAAAAGCTATTACTGTAAACACATGAGAAAGGGTACATTTTACACCTCAAACTGTTAAGAAAATGTTTTTAAGCCACACTATTTTCAAGTTACAAATATTCTTTATGGTTTGTTTGTACTTGTTCTGTGCTTGATAGTCTGGCTTTGGTTGGTAATTCAGAATTGCAAGGTATACATTATATTAGTAAGTTGTTAAAAAAAAAAAAAAAAAGTGTTTTTCCATAATAACTTTCAAAAGGGAGTTTATTTATATAGGTTGTATTTAAATGCTTCTCACTATATGTTTTTCTGGGGCTAGAACTGCTTGCAAATGACAGCAAACCAAAACAAACACTGTCAGTGGAGATTTGAAACAAAACACCTTTCAAACAAACAAACAAAAAACCTAGTCTGCAAAAAAGCAAAGTATCTTTGAATACCTAGGATCTGACTGATAGACCAGAAGTGTGTTTTTATTTGATCTTTAATGGAAAGTGTACAAGAACCAAGTCCAGCTGCTCAGGTATGCTCCTGAGTGTCTCCAGCAGAGATGCTGGGGCAGGACTGAGGAAAGGCAAACTGAAACCTGCCCTAGGGGGCAGGGCTGGGACCTGGCTCAGCACCTTGTTCTGTGTGCAAGCCCCAGAGAGCACTTGCCTTCCTCTTCTGTCAGCAGTGTCATAATCTACAAATCTACCCCAATTTTGAAAATACTGAAATGAACACTCTTCAAAACCATAGAGCTAAATGTACTAACAATTTTGGCTTTTCTGACGTCTTGTTTTTCATTGAATAAGTGAGTCATCCTCCCCTCTGTTTCTCCTGACAAGCTTGTCTTTTGTCTGTACCTCTTACAAAATGAACCTCCAATTCTATTTTATGCAGACAGCAGCCAGATGGTGACTGGACAAGAAGCAGCCTGATTTACCTCGGAGTGATACTGAACTTCCACATCTGCTACTGAAAGGGAATGTTCCCTTTTGAATGAAGAGTAGTTTCTGGGGCTCACAATAAAGTGCTAAAATTGTAGTATATTGGTGTTTATGTAGAATTTCTTTTTCATATTTGACGTTGCTCTTATGAGTAAGGAAAAAGAAATCTTTGGATGCCTCTGTTAATATCTGTCTAGAGAGTGTAAAATACTGGTATGATTGCACTTGCTATTGGTGAGAGCTCACTTAGGAGGACAGCACACAATCCTCATTGCCTGTATATTCTAAAAAGGTTTGTATAAATGGCCTGCCAGGATGTTCAAGAGGTGGAAGATCCATCTTCTGAGGGGGGTATAGATGAGAAAGGCTTGATCACAGAGATAAATAAAGGCTGCAAGTGAACAAGGTTTCTCTTTCTAAAAACAACTTTTGGTGGCATGGAGTGGTCTAATTTATAGGGAGGAATGACTGAAGGACACAACCAGCATATGGAGACATGGATATGAAGTAGTCTAGAATAAGTCAAAGATGGGAATACAAATGAGATTCTGGAGCAGCCTCCTGTCCCAGTGGGTTCTCTTTTGCTCACAAATTAAAAGTCAGTTCTTAGAGGGGAGTGGGAAAAAAGCTACACCTTTCTTTACCCTGCTATCCTCCCCTTAAAAAAAAAAAATGGTGCTAATTAGGATAGGGGTGAGGGAGAGAAGGACCAGAAAGGAGTAACTGTTCAGAATTCCTGGCCACTCTTCAGGGAAGGAGAAGATGTGTTTATACAGTCTCATCATTCAGCTGGAAATGACAGGCAATGATTTCCAGGCTCTTGCCTCTCCTTTTGGTGACTGTTTAAAAACTGTTTGTGTTGGTTTGGAGGCATTTTATTACAAAGAGAATAGGTATCTCTGACAAGCCTTAAATATGAATTGCTGCTGTGCTGCATGAAATATCTGATAGCAGACACATTTTTAAGCAGTGTTTTGCTGTGATGCCTCTGCTTGTTTCTAGTAAGAAGTTTTCTGCTTTCTAGTTTGTTCATCATTATTATATCTTGTCTTGACTGATGCATTCCATGGCTTATAAATACAACTTTCATTCTACAGTTAACAGTGTTGAGGATTTTAATAAATTGCCCTCCAGTCATGCTGCATTTTCTTTCTGCAGTGTCTCCTCTTTTGCACACAGAAATATTTGTACTGTTTTGCAGTGAAAACCTAAGGAAGGTGAACCTTGAAGCATCTTGCTAACAAGCTTAGACCTGTCTTACATTGTGTGTTGCACAAACAGACACGAATAATTTTCTTTTTCTACATATTGTCAAAACATTGTGCTTATAAAAATATATTAAATTCATTTTACCAGTTTAATAGTCCTTATGTAAATGCTGTGTTCAATCATTGAATGCATTTTGATTCTCTAAAACTGCTCTTGGTATCCCTGCACTGCATTGCTTGAGTTGAAATTGGTATGCTAGAGTTTTTAAAGATTTTTCTTGGAAACTGAGGTATTTAATCTTATTCTAATAAAATAAATATTGGTTAATTGAAGCTTGCAAAAATATTAAAGACATTTAATTAGTCAAAATTATATATTATGCTGTAATATAGTAAATTAGATTGGACAAGCTTTACACTTCAAAATTACATTAATGAATGCATATATTTTGTCAATATTATAATCTTTAATCTTAGATCCCTGAAGATACAAGATACTAACGCGTCATTGACTGTTACATCATCACTTAAAACTATAAATGCTTCTGAAATTTTAAATTTAGCTTTAAGTTACAGGAAGTAGCTATACACCAGAAAAGGGCAAAATACAGATCATTCAGAATGTGAGCTTTCACTTAAACTTTTGTGTTAATAGAGTGTCTATGTTGCATTCATGGTTAACTGGAACCAGCTGCAGTGGTTTCTTTCTTTCATTTAGCTTAAAAGAGGCTGCTTTGTTCAATTTTAGCTTATTCTCCTCTGGAGATGGGCTTGGCAGACTCAGGTAGCTGTTAGTGCTATGTCATCATTTTACATTCACAGAAAATGCTGCCTTGAAAGAAGCTTGCAGGGGTAACAAACAAAGAAAGAAAGAATGTGGAATAAGACTTCAGGCAGAAAGTTTGTTCAAGCACGTGCCTGTCATTTTGAGGGTGGGATTTCTTCATTCAAGCCTGGAGAGGATAGGACTGAAATAACACAACAAGTACAAGACAGTGTATATGCAAGTATCAGTTATTAGCTGTTTCTCACAGACTGAAGCTGGCAAGGCCTGAGTAAGTCAAGAGATCTTCACCTTTGGTTTTCACTTCATGGTCAGGTTTTGGAGAGAGGTGTCCATATTCCCATTCCCCTCAAACAATTGCTTTTACGGGAACACATCTAATCTTCCTTACACCTTTGACAAACAAGTGGTTTTTGGAAGACAATCTTATTTTCAGAGTTTCATTCCAGATGTCACTGTATCTCACTAAAGAAGCACTGCAGTGATAGAGGCTTAGTGGCTTGTTCTGGTTCATCTGCGCCCACTGGCTTGGATTTATATATATAATAGATTATTAAATCTATTGTATCCAACACATGCACAAGTCTCCAGAAAGCTACTTTTGCAGAGGAGCTAAGTAGTCTGGGATAGATGGTTTGGATCAAGAGCCTTCTGTCCAGCAGTTAAAGCCCAGCCCATGTTGAGCACACTTAAAAGTTGTTACTACCAGGTGATGCTGACCAGCCTCCCCTGCCTTTGAAAGCCAGTTTCAAAGCTGTAACACTGACTGCCCTAATCTTAATTCTAAAGTACAAGGCAGCCTGGAGGCAAGCTGGAGAGAGTGCAATGTTATGGTGGACTTGAACTGCTCTGAAGGGTGTCTCTCACTGGCACTATGTACCCTCTGAAAGCAATACCTTTAGCTTTGCCTTAAAATATTATCTCACTTTAGAGGCTCAATTTTTTAAGGATTATTTTTTCTTCTGTTTCCCAAAGTGCATTACTTTTGTTTTACTTTAATCCATTTTGTCTAGGTATGATGTAAAAGAAAAGAGCCCCTGACACTGCGTACACAATGCAGTCAGGGAACTGGAAAGAAATATGTGGGACTGGGAAAATTCAGAAGTAGGTGTTGCTGTGTGTTTGAAGGGCATTTTGGCTCAAGGAGAATGGAGACGAGAAGGGGAGAAATCTATTTTTCTGAGCAAAGACAAAGCATGTGAATATTTAAAAGTGAAAAGCAAAATAGAGATGTATACATTTCAGTCGTTTTGATTTGTACAATTTCATGCCTCACATGCAACTGCGTCACTCAGCTCTGCAAGTGGAACCACAGAAAAGTTTTAATTCTCACAGTTATCTGCAGGGAAAAAAAAAAAAAAATAAAGACTAGACAAGGTCCAGCAAAGAAGCACTCTAATCCTCCTCCTGAGAGAATATGCATAGCTTCAAAAAGATATCACACAGTGATGGACAATATAAAACATACTAAACATACTATTCATGGCACATTATGTAATAGACCTCCTTAATGCTGTTGAACACAAAAACATTTAGTGCTCAGTTGTTTTATGATATCCTCTTAAGTTACTCAAGGGAATTATGTGTTTATAAATGTTTATTGCTGACTTTACACTGTTTATTGCTGTCTTTAGGTGTCATTTTAAACTTGAACTTCTCAGTCAAAATCAGAAATAGCCCTGTCCTTTAATGATTTCACTCAGGATGTTGATCCCCCAATATGCCTGACTTCATGTTAAAATTAAACAGAAAATTGAATGCATTGATAGGAGTCAAAATACAAATTTCTTCTGTCTCATGGAATTCACAGAGGACAGTCAATAAGCATTTAGAACTGCAAATGCTCATGCTTACATTTTTTTTCCTCTTTCAGGGACATTTTCTTAATTATACTAATTTGTCAAATGGGT
This sequence comes from Megaceryle torquata, assembly GCA_024611175.1. Taxonomy (NCBI): domain Eukaryota; kingdom Metazoa; phylum Chordata; class Aves; order Coraciiformes; family Cerylidae; genus Megaceryle; species Megaceryle torquata. The sequence goes on along the minus strand of JANIJG010012966.1, from coordinate 52,859 downwards.
CTTCATTTTTACAAGAGGTTTATTTTTCATACATTTATTAAAAGAATGATAATTGCAACTGGAAAGTAGCAAAAATTAAAATAACTTTAATTATGCATTATAATAACAACAAATCTGTTCTAGTTCAGGTGAGGCAGACCAATTACACGTGGCTAGTGAATGGAAACAATTGATGTTTCTGCATTTTCATTTGGGTCTGTTGACCTTTTATGGTGAATGTGCTACAATCTGTCTTCCCCTGGTGTTCAACATAGAGCAAATATTTTCATTTATGGAGCCATTTGGAGAAATTATTTCAGTCTGATTAGAGACAGGTTTTACTGATCTTGATCATTACTTACTCCATTCCCACAGAAGAGAACAATGATTCTTTGTACCTTTTTCAAATTGCACATGGCTTGAATCTGAGACACATCTATCAGGCTGTATAGTACTATCTTTTCTTCATACCGTATATTGCATCTCCACTAAAAACTGGACAAAAATACATTGATGTTCATATTTAAGTTCTACTTAGACATCAGATGAAGTTAATTAAACAAGAGTGTTCACTAAAATTTTAAATTTGCAAATCTAATGCTCCAGTCCATACCTGGCCAGTGTTTGTCTCTGATGATTGTTACATTACTGCTCCAGCCAAGCCTTGAGGTTCCCTGTACCAGGCACTGCACAATCCATGCAAGAGGAACCAAAGAATTCATCATCTAAGAGAAATGTATGGTGCAGAATGAAAACCCCAAGGCCAAAGACATTACCTTGTCATGGATTTCATTCCCTTAAGACACTGACCACTGATGACTTCCACTGGACCTCATGGCTATGAAGTCATAACTGGAGCTCTTCAAAACAGCTGCTCAAAATGACGTGATGTGATGTGATGATGTGATGATGTGATGTGATGGCAGCATCACCAACATGAAGAACAACTGGCATGGTAGCATTGCCAGCTTGAAGAACTTATTGAGCATTTACCTTCCAGAAAATATTTGAAAAGACAGAGTGAAAACTACACTTTTTAAAGGACACATAAGGAGATGAGGCATTCGATTTCTATGGTAGTGTTGACATAATGTAAAAAAACTTAATTAGAACTCTTATTAAAAATAAGCAATAAGCTTCTTTTAATATATCCTTCATTTTCTTCTCACTATGACATGTGATTTCTGATGTTTACTTTTGCTTAGCACTTCTGAATAGCTCTTTAATCTCATGCCTGAATCATTTGGGATGCTGTGCTTCAAAATGCCTTCTTTAGTAGAGACATATAAAAGATGCACCATGAAAATGTAAATCATAAGAAGCTCTAGTAACTGAAATCCTTATTTTACTGAAACCTTAGCTTAATAGAAATGTTAGTGACAAAATGTGAATCAGCTTCAAATGGGCTGTAAAAATGGGCCAAAAACATCTAATTACTGTGTCCAACTTACTTTATATTATATTTCTCTTCTAAATATTTTCTTCCCCCTTGACAGTTCAACCAAGGCTTTGCCATTATAGCTGTCTCCTTCCCAACATCAGCAGAAAGACATTCTGCAGCTAATGTAATATTCTATAACTTTGTCACTTTCAGACTGTGCCTTTGGAGAAACCTATGCAAACTCCCTCAAATCTAATGAGGCTGTACATCACTGGATTCACTTTGAAGGTAATAGGGTTTCACAAAGTGACCTGAGGGCATAATTTGGCTACTTATAATGATGATGAGTGAGAGAAAAGAAATCCCCTTGAGTCTCAGAATCCACAGAGAACCTGGAGATCAGGACAGGAAAATGCTGTTTTATTCAGGGTAAATCTGATACAGAATGAGGGAGGCACAGTAAGTATGGATCTGTGCAGTGAATCTTCATCACATCTTCTTTGGGTAAAGCTTCATTTTGAATCTGTTTACATTATCAGAAAATAATGACATTTTAATTCATAATCAAGTTAACTGCAAAAATTTTTAAGAAACCATTGGCAGGGTACCTTACTGCTCAAACCTAGAAGAAAGATGTGCATGGAGGCACAGCAGATATGTTCACACTATGAAATCATGTGGAAAGGACCATGCATCTAAGAGTTTGATCAGTTTTTTCCAGGACTGTTAGGTAATCAAAGATAACACCTCTCCACAGCCTTCTGTGACACCAAACAATCTGGAAAGAGGAAGGGATGAATAGAAGAAAAAACCTGGAGGATTTCCTGGCCTTTTTCATTCCTGAAGGATGTTTGCACAGAAAAGTACTTTTTCATTCTAGACAGTGTAATAACCTTAAGCATTACTTTCTCAATTGCAACTGATAAAATCATTTCCCTCATAATCAGAGAGTGCTGAATTTTATCATATGCAATTGGGAAGATAATGATTAATATTTTCATACTAGGAACTTTGGGATTTAACAGAGATTAAAGGCTAACTGTCCCTCATGCATGTTTCACATTCTCTTGCAACTAGAATTAATCAAAGCTAAATTATCTTCACAATTTTTCAGTACAAAGTGAGGATTCATGTTAATTCTGTATACAGGAAAGTGTGAAAAGAATCCAATGAGGATACGGAGCATATGGCAAACAGATTTGCATACATTATTTATTTATGGACAGGGATGTAGAGCTGGTTCTTCAAGTGTCCCTTGACCAACTCTGCTGTCATTTCCCTTTCCTATTTAATGTTCCACTTTCCTCCTTTACTTTGCCTGATGCCAGCTAGGGGCAGCCACCTTCCCAGACAGTGATCATCTCAGAAGGCTAGTAGAGCTGAGTTTCTCACTATCTCCAGGTGTGTACTCTTCAAAAAGCACACTGGGTGAGGACTATATACAACAGTGTACTTTTAAACTCCCTTGGGAATAGTACCCATTTTATGGGCATTTTATCAATACTGTTTGCCATCTAGATACTGACTCTTATCAAGGTGTATAGAGGTCACTCTTATGGGTTTCTCCTGCAAAACCTGCTCTTGCAGGTATGCAACACTGTTACCCCCAGCCCTCCATTTTTAATTTTCCAATGTACATAGGTGGCACAACCTGGTGATCTGTGTCATTCTTTAGGAGAGCGTTTGAGATACTACAAAGAGCTTTATTCATGATTTAGCACCATCTCCTCAAAAACTCTTGTTCTAGCTCAGAAGTCCCGCACAATAGTCTAATATACAGAGCCCACTTACCCTCACTCTGTCTCTTTTTTACTAGTTTCCCATGAAAATATTTTTTTCACTTGAACCAGTCAAGTATCTTGGGCAGTTATGAAGGTCAGAGGTACAGGAAAAATCAGTATTTCCTGTATGTTGCATAAGTGCACACAGAGTAATGTGCCACCAAAACTTGTAGCTTGACTAGACAAAGGTGAACAACAAAACTAAATGACCAGCCTTTACAGAACAGCTCAGATCTTAGCAGTATAACACACTCTCTGAAAATCCTTCAATTTCTTTGTTTGCTTAGAACGTACTTAAATTTTCTGTATACTTGCTGAAATGGAAATCAGGGCCTAGTATTAAAAGCCCACTCTATTGGTATGCTGGTTTGTGAGGAGCTGAGAGTTTGGTAGCCACCCAGCCTGGGCTTTGCTTGCAGCTCACATACAAAGGGCAAGCAAAGGGCATACACATATCTGAAATCCCATCAGGGTCCTATTTCAAAGTTTCATGTTTTGTTATGAACGTGATTTCAAATAACTCAGGATGCCCAAATGTGCCAACTGCCTCCAAATCCAGGGCAGATAAAGCATCATATCTTCAACATGTCCTAGAACTGGTGAAATTTAAAGGATGTGTGGAGTTTAATACAAGGTAGTTCAGCAAGTTTAACAGATATTAAAGAGCATGCCCTATCTCCCAGAATAGATACAACCTTTTGTAAGACATAAATATTTGCTACAGTGACAGAAAATTAATTTCACTACCTTTACCTAGGAATTTATTCAAATAACTGTTACTTACCCATGCTTCTCATGATCATGAGGAGCTTATTTCAGAGGGGGAAGACAAATGATGCACTATACCATGGGAGCTCAGATGGAGACTCACTCCTCTCACTATTAGGAAGGATATCAAGGGTTTGAGGCTAGCCATCCCTCAAAACTGCACAGCTGGCAGCTTCTGCTTACAAAAATCCCAAAACAGCTGGGGTTCCTGCCCAAGAAGTATTGGGATCCCAGGTGAAGAATTTCCATCAGCAGAGGGCACAGTGGATTAGTTGTGTCAGTGTCCATATCTATCAAAACTAGAGCAGGTCCAGGCTTGGACAACTGAGCCTCTCTCTGTCATACCACTGTTCCTCCTTCTCTCAAAGGTTCCTTCTTCTCTCTAGTGGCTGGGCCAGCCACTAGACAAATGATGGATGTTGTTATTAACCCCTCTCATCTTCTCAAAGGGGAAGAGAAAGAGAATAAGGGAGAGAGAGATACTTATGTGTTGGAAAAGAAAACTAAACAGCTTTAACAATAACAACAATAAAATAAAATATATGCAAATATAGAGAACCTATATTGAATGCAACGCCCCTGATGGTAATTACACCACCATCACCACCGATGCTGTGGAGCAGGCACTGGGGAAGTCCCAGGCAGGACTCAGTAGCAGACGGGAACTAGATTCAGGAGCTGGATTCGGGAACTGGATTCAAGAACACACAGATCAAGATCAGAGGCAGAATGGACAGAGTCCTCCTTGGACACCCACCAATGAAGATGAGACTTGACCCTTATGATCCCTCAGCTTTATAACAAAAAATACATATGTGGAATGGAATACTCTGTTGGTCAGTTTAGGATCACCTGTCCTGTCTGCTTCTCCCCACAGGTGCAGCCTCTTTCTTACTTCACTCCCAAAATGGTACACAAGATTTAGGAGTGACCTTGGTCACTTGAGCAAGTATATGCAAGAGCCTTTTACTCACCAGTCCTTAGTAGTACCTGTAAACATCAAGCATTTTGCAGACACTGCAAAAATACACTGTTAACTTCAGAAAATGCAGTTAGAAGAGACTGAGCTGAGAAGTAAAATTACTGAAAAGAATTAGTTCTGTTCTAACTCAAACCAGGACACCTTCCTGAAATCTCAGTATGAGACAAGCTTTTTAACTTAGGTGAAAAAAAGACACTAGTGTGCATTTCTTGCTGTGTCTTCAGATGATCCAACTACACACTGGTGTAAATTGAAACAAATTGAAATCGTAGCTATCCCAATTCCCATGACTGAAGTTGTAAACCTTCCAAGAATTATATATTGAAAAATGTTGTCTGCATGTAGTCAGCAGTAGCAGTTTCATTTCATATTATTCTACCTAACATATTATACAAGAAGTTAGCTATCATTTAGCTGTGCACCAGTGATGATTATTTATTCATTTGGAAATATATCTCTTAACAGCCTGAGAAGTACTGAGGCTGGACTTGCACAAAGAATGCAATTTATGTGTTCCAGAGAAAGCCTGTGCTGAATATCCCTATAATCTGCTTAAAATTCATCACCTGAGCAGTGTGAGTCTTGTCAGCTTATGGAAACAAAACTAAAAATCAGATGAGGAATACTGCAGCAAAACTTTAGTGTGTGATAGTGTTTCACTTGTAAATTGAGATATTTTTCAGTTTTACTTTCTCAGCTATTTCAGATTCCGTTGTGCTGCAGTCTGATATGGTAGATAATTCATCAGCCTGTATATCTTTTATTACTATTACAAGGTCTTGAGTTTAGGAGAAACAAAACAATAATTTTGTAATATTGTCACAACATGCTGGGTTAGAACATAATAAACCTTCTTATTATCATCCTGGAATAAGCAAGGAATCACTGAACATGGTACACAAAAGCATTCATTCAGAAAAGTGAAGTTTAATAAAAACCCCACAGATAAAATTGAATTTCAAACTCAAGAAGACTCACAAAGTGTACTTATCTGAAACTAAATCTTTTGATTTAAAATCAGGATCTGTTCCCACTGCCTCCTAGTGTGAGACCAAGCTCTGGGTCCTTATCTTATGCCAATATGTAATGACTGTTTGAGAGATCACTGCTGAGACGTAAATTGGCACAGCTCCACTAGTTTTCAGTGAGTGGTGTAGATTTAAATGTGCTGACAATATGATGGTCCTAAGCTTTATATTATATAAACAGACTCAGGTGGACAGAGGAAAGAACCTTTGCTCGTGAGTTTTCTGCTTTGCTGCAGGTTGCAGACAACAACCACTGGAAGAGCCAAATGTACATCCTCACTGTGGTGGTCTCTTTGACTCCAGTAGGTCAGGGTACCAGCACTTGCAGGATGGAGCTGCAAGGGTGTTTGCTAGTTTACAGTAAGTCTTCGGACTTTACATTAGGAATCATTTCTTCACCAAGAGGATGGTCAAACATTGGAAGAAGCTTCCTAGAGTTGTCAGTGTTAAGAGGCATTTGGACAACTCCCTTAATAATATACATTAACTTTTATTCAGCCCTGAAGTGGTCAGGCAGTTGGACTAGATTATCACTGCAGGGTCCTTCCAATCAAAATGTTCTATTCTATTTCTGTAATTTGGTAACACTACATTACTGTGTTGAAGGGGTTTAGGTTTTTGCTGGAAGTGGTTTTTTTGAGCTAGAGGAGAAACTCTCCACTAGATAAGTTGTTTTGGCTAAAAGGTCTCAATAGGGTAACGCAGAACTATGTTTCCCCTATTGTCCACTACAGCAGCGCCTCTGAATAACATTTCACTCATCCTAAATGATGAGCTTGCTACCCAAGCAGAAACACGATGAGCTGATGCAGATGAATTTCCCTAGCGCATGAGGACCTCTCTGCCATGGAAGGCTGCCGGATAGCATTCCATGGAGTGCTCTGGCAGATATGAATTATGCATTGACACTTCACTCCCACATCATTATACCTTTCATTCTGCTGTGTCTGCACAGATAGGATTGATTCACACATCATACACTGTAACGTTCATAATGGGTGAAGGCTGGGAACGTTTGCACAGTAAGAAAAAAAAGAACATGAATAAGTACACATTTGGTATAACCTTATTAGTGATTGGTCCTCGAGTTTCTAATGGGGCATGAAATGCCATCAGAAAGCTTTTTGCTTTTATGAAAATATTCCCTATTTAGGCAGTAATTCAGAAGTAGGCACTGGAGGCCTGATGCAAACTGTCTACTTGCATATGGTCTAGCAAGAATGAAAAAAAATCCATGTTGTGAATTTTCAAAGTACTGCTTTCCAGAACAATGTTTCATAACAGCCCTGACAAACATTCAGAACCATCATTTAAGACATCTTGCAGTATAGAAGGATCTCATCCATGCAGTAAATTAATCAGAACAGAAATGTTGCATATCAGCAGTGTCATTATGTGCATATAACACAGTGCATTGTTTTTCAGAAAAGAACAGACACTGAAAAATAGTTTGCCTTTTTTTTTTTTTTTTTGTGTGTGTGTCCTCAGGATGTTACATCTCTCAGCCTGTCTTCACACTCAGGAGAAGAACTGAAGCACCTGAATGATATGTTAAACCAGGATTAATGATTAATTTTCTTCTATCAATACACCTAAAAATGGAACTGTCTGACAATCCAGATGAAGAAATACAAAGGTTTAAAAGGCACTTTGTACACAGAGAGAAAAAAAAAAAAAAAAAAAAGCAGCCTCTGTATTAAGATATCAATCCATCATTGTTTAAAGATACCACTAATTAGCTTGGCCTGGACTCTGACCTTTACCTCTCCTATTCATTCCAGGACTGTGAGGAAAAACCAAACTGATTCTTGAAACAGATTTTATATTCCATATATACTCTGTCTGCAGAGACTTTCACAGTCACCAGGAAAGGATGCAAAGAGTGGACTACCAACTCCTATTCCTTAGAGAACTGCCCATGGAAACACGGTATGGATTCCACAGCAAGAGGTCAGACCCATACCCAAGTCCTTCTGAATTATGCCACCCAATGAAGTGACACTTGGTTTCAGAACAAACATGATTTTCCTATTTAAGTGGTCAAAAACTGTATTACAGTCACGAGGTTTAAAGATTTCTGTCGCCTTTTGGTTAGGCCTATAACACTCCAGGAAATATTTAATCATTTCATTGTTTGCTTATGCTCAAAATTCCCCAAGTATTCAGCTTCTTAGAGTTCTGACTTTTACATTTCAATTCCATTCAGGTTGAAAGTGGTGCAAGATTAGCCCAGCTCATCAGGAACATTAGTTCAGGGTAGTTCACACATAACTACATTTTAATTAATTATTCTATTTTGGATATTTTTTTTTTAATTTAGTCTATTTATTAAGTATGATGTAAAATTATGGGTTTATTAACACACACAAAAAAATACCTTTTCTTGCCACAAGAGCAAATCATCCATTTTTTAAGTTAAATTTGTATTTTTTAGGTCAAAAGAACTTTTGAGTGCAGACAGATCTGATACTTGCATTTTTCAATTTCCCACTTTTATAGTAAAATCAAGGTGAGAAGAAACATGCCACATTCAGATGTCTATGATAAGAACATAAGGAAGAGATTGAATCTGTGGCTTATTCATTTTTTCATGTTCCTTAGAGAAAGGAGTAAAATCAGATAAGAAGAACATGTGAGAAAAATAATCTTTTGATCGCTATTTTAATTTCCCTTCAAAAACTTTATGGAGCAGTTTCCCTGTGATTTTATACTTCTGCCTGTAGACTCCATTAAACCAGATCAGAACAGCAAATTGTCAGCTGAATTGGCAGATGACGAAATAGGATTGCATCAAGCAAGTAAAGTATTCACACCACTGCATTATAGACATCTAATTAAGGTGTTTAAATTAGCAGTTTAATAAAGTCAATGGGAAGTGCCTTAATGAAGAAATGTCTCTGTTGGCAATGTGTCCCCTGAGTTCCTAATCCAGGTACCAAAGTTAGGTGCCCAAAATTAACTAGCTTGAATATTCCAGCTCTATAAGGCAGCAATCGTGGCAAATTACTGTAGGATAATATGTTAAGGAACAGTTATAATAATTTTTAATTTCAGCAATGTCTTCTGCAGCAGTCATCGCTTCAAACAGAGGCAGTGGTGCTGCTGAATAAATGAATGATGCATACCAAAAGGATTACGTTTTTTATTCTGCCTTGCAGGTAGAGCTGGTAAAAAATGTTCCACAGAATATTTTTCCAGTGAAATACAGTGAAATCCCAACTTATCACAAGAAGACGGTGTTTAGTGCAGGAAAGTCATGCTGAATTCATACACTGTGACCCTCACATTTCCCGGAGAGATCCTGCGTGTGGTTTTTCTTTGCTGAGTCTGAGCCTGCAGGCAGCATGTGATCTCTTCATGTTTTGGAGGGTGTCTCCCACTGATACTAAGCCAGACAGTCCCTTCAAACGCATTTGGTGGGAAATGCAGAGATATGCACCTTGCCTTGCCAGTAATGAAATAAATATGGCCTAGCTGAGGGGAAGCCCTGTTTATTTCCAGCATCTTTACTCCTGCTAGATCACAAACCTCAGAGCAACGTGATGGCAGATGTGAGTGGGTTCACCCTAAAGGAGGGTTGGATTATAAGATTAAGCACACTTCCTTGAATTTGGACTCAGAAGAAACTCAGGAACAGGTAGAAGAGCCCATTTTGAAAGAAGTTTGTACAACATAGAGACAGAAGGAGCAGGCATCTTAGCAGAATTATTTCTTAACTATGCTATTGTTCCAGTTTTCCCTGAATTAATAATATCACAACCCAGGGAAGAAAACTAAGAGATGTTTTATGTGTCTTCAAATACTTTAATAGACTATTTTTCACATTTTTGCGAGCACTGCACTCCAAAGAAACCTCAGAGTAATGTCAGCAGTAATGTCAGAGTAATGTCAGGTGAAAAGGATCAGCCCTTGGCACAAGAATCTTTTTACTTCCCTTTTTGAATGAGCTCAGTGTGATAGGAAAGGGAGTCTGATAGCATTGTTGATTGCCAGAGTCATTCACATTTGGAGTAGGCAAATCTCATCTGAAATAAGATGACTTGGCGTTAATGGGCCCTCCAATGTCCTAAGCCCTTGAGGGACATTAGTTGTACCTGAATCCTCCTCTGCCTGCTGCATTTGCACTATCTCTGTAGAGAACATGTCTGATATGGGAACAGTAAGTCCTCTGGAATTGTTGTCTAAGCAAAAGCAACAAAGTGATGATCTTACGGGTTGCAGCCTCAGCAGTCTTGAGACATTTGACATGTTTAATAGCTGTTGAGTGTTTGTGGTGTGCTCACACACATGGAAATGTAGGGAGAATAAATTAATTTATTTAGTTATTAATCAGGAATAATACACTTTGTGGCTACACTTGAAGCTGCCAAATATGTGCTGGTGTGGGAAATGAAATTTTGTTTAATTTTGGATTTAATTGCCCTTGGCCACATATTTGGATTTCTAAGGGATGCGTGGTTTTGCTTGAAGTTACAGGGTTACATCCTGCTTCTGTTTGCAGTTCTGCGTCTGATCCATAAATAGATTCTCACAAATTGCTTGATTTCCTTTGTATGAATATCAGATTTTAGATTATGAAAGCTTCAGGTTTCCCTTTGTAGGCAGCAAAAATGAATAGAAATTTCTGCAAAATTTTATCTATGTGTAAACAGGACAGGAGAGAAGTTATCAACACTGCATGAAAATATCAGTTCTCTTCAGTAGGAGACCTGCTGTGCAGGACTATTCAAGGAGCCACGACTTAGGGAAATTCGGTAGCAGCAAGTTGGATAACTTCCTAGCTGCATCAAAGCCACCTCAGTAGCATGGCCCCCTTTTTCCTTGCCCCGGCATTCCTAGACAGTACAGTATTTTATATCTGCAACATTATTTAATATATCCTTATCCTCAGTTTATATACCATTTTGATTTTGTCTCAGAGAAATGTATAATTTGTCCATATTTTCCTAATCTTTTCTTTTCCTCAGGCACAAAGTCTTTGTAAAACTCATAGCTTACTTAACTAGTAGTGTAGCTAATGGAATCATTGACATATCCTGTGATGTGTGCCCAGTTCTTTCCAAAGGTGCAATCTATTTTAAGGAATTAATTTTCCTCTGGGATAGCCAGTAGATTTTTAGTATCAATTAATTACATCCACTTGCCTTTTAGACAGTACTCTCTGATCTCTGTAGCACCATCCTTTATATGAGGATTAGTTGTGTTGCTTAGAGAAAAAATTTAATATCCTTTTCCCAATTTCACTTCTGTATTTTCCTCTTCCTTGCTTTTGTTTCTTCTATCTCACCTATCATGACACTTTCATTATACCAGCTCTTCTTTGCTATTGTATCCATTTGATCATTTTCTGTTTTTGCTGAATTTTACTTTCTCCAGTACAATCATAGAGCTCTCCCCTTGTCCCTGTGACAGATCCATTTCTCCCTGTTCAGTTTGTTGGCTTCCAAGTGCCATTTAATAAAGTTCTGGACACTGCATTAAGTGCTTGAGATAATAAATTTCCTTTACCTGCCAAAACAGCCCATGCAGAGCAGAGCAGTAGAGATGAAAGAGACACACCAAGCTTTACAGGTGCAGGTCTCCTGCCTTGCACCGCTGCCTCTGCAGAGCTCAGACCTGGACAGCCCTTTGTGCAAATGATCCCTCGGGTATAGCATGGAGGAGAAGGGAGCTGCAAGGGGGACGTGTCACCCACGTCCTTTGCCAGTGCATAAAGGTAAGACTTAGTGGGCTGACATCACTCTCATTATGGAGCAAAGCAATTTTCCAAATATATTTTCTATCATTTAGTAGTTATCAGTATGGAGCTGGTGAACTACTGGGAAAAAGCTTGTATCCAGAATATAATTATATAGATGAATATCTAACATTAAAAAGGAGCCCTTCTGAGAAATCAGGCTTTTCTTCAATACCAGTGTGCGTGCCTATCTAACCTTCTCTCTACCTGAAAAGAAGTTGTATCCATTTTAAAAACACCAGTACTGTGTAAAAGCGTGTGTATTCAAAAGGCAAAACCAAAACATAAATAAATACGGTAAAGAGTAAAACAGTTAAATTTTTGCTTGAACATCACATCTGTTTAGAAAAATCTGGACTGGAATATAAGTACAAAATGCAATTTCAGGTCATTTTCCAATGTTCAAGCCATTAAATCAAATATATATTTAGAATAAAAACCTCTTCAGAGAGCTAAGTTTTATTTGCCACTTAAAATAACCCTCAGCCTGGACAAGTACTGGTGGCACTCTTCATATTTCTTATGAGAACAGTAAAAAAATTACTACAATTCCACATGGACAATATGCAGTCACTATTTTTTCATCAGGGTTGCACATCATTGATCTTGACAAATGAAACCTGTCAAATTGTTGGGTTTTTTTCATAAACTACCTTTGTGATCAGTTTAGTTCTTGAGGCTGATCCAATCTCTAGGAAAATGCCTCATCAGATCATGGTTATCCCCATCAGACAAAGCTGTAGTTTATCCTTGTATTTCCTTTGCTTCAGGAATCAAAAATATGAGGTATTGGTTCAAATGGAAAGCAAATTATCAAATACACTATTTTTTCCCATGCAAATAAAACATATAACAAACTCTGCTTTTAGGAATTGAATACTCCTATGGCAGAATATTTGTATTTATAAAAAAAATTGTTTTCATGTGAGGACAGTAGACTTATGTTCATCTCTAAGTACACACACAAAAAAGAAAAAAATCCACCTTGTAGGGTGAATTATTGTAACCACAGTGCAAAGTTCATGAGAAGTTAATATATTCTCTGTATTTTATTTGCTGTCTTTTTAATTCATTTATTTACTTATTATATTATTGCTTTGTATATAGACAGGTTTTAGGGACAAATGTGTTTACACATTTCAAAAGCACTGGTAGTGTGTTTCTCTCTGAAGTTTCTCATCTCATAGTTTCCTCACGATGTCTCGTTTATACACCAAACAACTCCTGCCATCTTCCCAAACCTAAACGACTGACACTTCATAAAAATATTTGTGCTTGCCACCACAAAATAGAATAAAAACAAAGCTGATAAGAAAAAAAGCTAAAAAAGAGCTTTAATAGCTAGCAGGATTGAAATATATAAATAGGGTTTTAATCTTCTAGGCAGGAATAAAACTTCCAACTAGATCATTCTTCAGCTTCTGTGTGGATAAACCAAGGCAAACAGAAAAGGAGCAGCAATTGGCAAGTCAGCAGATGGCACTTAAAGTGAGTTTCCTGGAACAACTAAAATCACATCACCTGGGGAAAAACTGCCCCAGTATAGCATCTCACTAGATTTCCAATATAGAAGAGTTCCCATCTGTTTCTGAATTTATTTTCAGAAATATATAAAGTAAGGAAGCACAAACTATCCAGGACAGCACCCTACATTGTGACAAGAAAAAAAAAAAAAAAAAGAAAAAGAAAGAAAATAAAAATAATTACAAAGTAGGATTTCTTATAATCCCCTAGACCTGAAATTCTACACAAAGCCCCTTGGGCCAGCAGCATGAATGAAGGTGAACAGATTGGTTCATATTCTCCCCTTTGCCGAGTGCTCCTTGTAGGAACAGGTTGGAGGAGAAATTGTGAACTTGTATGGCAGCATGGATGCACTAATATACACTCTGCTGCAATTGCCCTGACAAGTACCAAACAGCAGCTGAATCACAGGGCCATGCCAGGCTCCAGGTTCCAACTCCTTGGCTGAAAATTCCCAAGAAATGTCCCATTTCAGAGGGGATGAGTGTGACAACTCTGCCCACCCTGGGGCAGTCTGATGTTGTACTTACTTTAACAAGTGGGCTCAGAGAGCGTCATCTTGTGTCACCACTGTCATCAGTATAATATGTAAAGTTGTGTACTCTGCCCAGGAGTTTATCTTTCATTTCATTTGCTGTCCACAGACAAACATAACCTTCTTACTGATAAAGCTTATATTCAGTATCTGATGACTAATTAACCATTGTAAGAGCCAGACTGGTTCTGAAGCTGTTACAAACTTCTGTCTCTTTTGACTCATTTATGATTAAATCTCTTATATTTATTTTAAAGGAATGAGTTTGGCACCTGGCTCACTGTTCTTCTGCTATGTACTATCATAATGAACTTCAGGAATCTAAAAAAAAGAATACAAAATGTGTCTTCTTTCTCTTTCAACCTTCATGTACCTCCTCCCAAACTGGACAGAAACTTCTAAGAAATTACAGTTTATTGTTACTGGTTCCCATTACAACAGACAAAGTTGAAATAAATTTAAATCCTACCTACTAAATTAGCCCAGAGTCCCCTGAGGATCCAGTTGTCCGGGCTCCAACCCATCCCTGCTCAGTGGCAGTTACAATTTTTCACTGTGTACAACATGACTCTCCTGACAGTATATTTGCTTTTTCATTTGCTAGTTTCATTATCTAACTTTATCACAGCCAGTGTGCAATTTTTCACACTTCCTTTGACTGCTCTTACCATCACTTTTGTCAATGTCCCCAGTTTACGGTCACACATCCTCCTCAGCAGGACTGGCTGCTAGGATGATGCTGCTGAGGTTTACACTCCTATAAAGATTTGCCCATGTTTTCATTAAAAGTTGTAATTTGAAATGTCACAATTGACAGTGGGTTTGTTCTGTTATTAGCACAACCAGGGGGTGTTGGATTACCAAAAAAGAACAGCTACCAAATAAACTGTTTGGCACACAAGGCTGTGACAGATCCAGTAAAGAGGGAGAGTTTGGAGCACACAAACTTATAGCATATCCTTTTAAAGATATAGGGCACACAGTGTGTATACATAGCTTTCTCAATAGCAACAATGCTACTCTTGCTGTTAGGTGTTTAATGAAAAGCTCCTTATAGAGCAGGTGTGTGTAGCAGTTTAGCTCAGCCAAAGCTCAAAGTGTGTTTTTAAGGTTAATCTGCGATTGCTCCCAGTTCTCAGATTTTTGCTTGGATTCTGGAGAAGCCTTGGGTCACACAAGATACTCTGCATCTGGATGATGCTAAATGGAAGATGTGCTCTGGAAGCATAACCTAACACAAGCCTAGTACCAGCAGGCATGTCATGATTGCACAGCAGAGCTTAGTCACCATAAATGCCTGCAGCTACTCAAGCAGGTCTGTTACAGGTTTTGGTGGATAGGTGCACAGCACCATCTCCTAATGCAGGCACATGTCTAAAGACACCATAACTGAAAAGGGGGTAGCTTCTAAGCACTGTAATGTGTATGTTCTCAGGCCTGTATTATTTTCACCTGATTATGATGACAAGATGCTCATCACAGCAACAGTACAAGAGTGTGGGTTTTTTCTATACAAAATGAACCATATGACCAAGACAGTAAAGTGTTATTTCTATTTACTGTAGGTATAAATTAACCAACCTCACAAAGTTCCCTCAGTAACAAATTACTCTGTCATAGCATGTTTCAAGGACAGTTAAGGATAGTGAGCCACTCTATTTCTATTGTTTTGTAATTTTTAGACTATTAAGTGGATAAAATGATGCTGTAGGGTTTTGCTGCTGTTTTGAATTACCTTTCACATTTTCTTCTTTGGGAAACATGTGCTTGGATAGCACCTTGCACAGTAGACATCCTGTTAGGGCATGTCTACTAAGTATCTCTATCAGCCTCTGAAAGTGGGTGAATAAAAGCAAGGACTGGAGTCAAAAACATGGAGCCACACGAGTGCCCCCTTCACACAGCACACTAGCCTGCACTGTGTTCTGCAGTGATTCATTGATCCTTCCTTTGGATTAAGCTGGCTGTGTCTGTCTGTCCACATCCAAGCAAGTATGTCCTTACAAACCTCTGGGAACTTACATGGGTATATATCATATATTCCATATTTGTCAGAGTTCATAGAAACTAGATGTTCAGGAAAGTGAAAAGAGGGATAAGGGAAGGTGATTTTTATTCAAGCCATCACACATGGTTTAGTGGTGGACTTGTCAGTGTTAGGTTCATAGTTAGACTCAGTGATCTTGGATTTCCTCAGATCTAAATGATTCTATGACATACAGTAGTGAATTTCTCCAGTATATTTTGTATTCCTCAGGGTTGCTCCTTGGTGAAAAGTGTAACTCTCACCCTGGAAAAAAAGGAAATACCACTTACTGAGCTGCTGGTGTCTAACCATGACTAGTTCTTTTCCTTTTATTTTTAAGAGAAGAGAGTAGTAGTACTGGCAGGCTCATTGTGGCTGTAAAGTCTATTTTAACAAGACACTCCATGCTGCAGGGATGGTTTTCCTTTGGGAGTAGGTACGTAATCTATTGTCATGTTCTCAGGAGTCCTTCAGTGCAAGTTCTTCCTTCTTGTTATTACCCCCACTCCCTGCCCCCAAGAAAAAAAGAAAATAGAAAAGAACAACCAAAACCAAAACCAATCAGCTTTTCCTGACATGGCTTTCAGTAGATTTATGTATTTAAAGAATTGTTCTTCTGTTTTTATAAGAAATGAATTCTCAGCAATTCTGCAGTTGCCAGAATTCCTGCATGGGAAGTACAAGCAATTGGATTAGTAAATACTAATATTACTGTATACACTGTTAGGGATGGGCAACCATGAAGAACTTCTGGCACATTTCCAAGCACCTAGTTGGATATGCATCATTACAGTTAGATATGAATCATTATAAATATGTTTATTCCTTTGCAGTAACACATACTTGGAGAAACCCACTTTACTGCTACAGAGTCCTGGTTTGCATATGCCAATGTACTAAGAACAGAAAACTAGCAGATAGTAATGTCTACAAGTGCTTGACATTGGCCTAACTCTACTCCAATGAAGTCTGAGGTATTATCATCAAGAACATTTCATGCAAGCAAGACAAATTACAGCACTTTTGTAAATCTCACACTGAAAATACAAGTATTAGGTTATAGCATGCCTACTAGAGTAGCTCCCTGATTTATAACAACACAAAGAATAACAGTTTAAAGTAAAAGCTGAAAACAGCTACTGCTGCAAGCAGAAGCTCATTTCATAAGAATGAGATACACAGCACAAATGGGAACAAAAGAGGGTGACAGTAATGTGGACACAAATAACTAGACACCTGGGTTTTGTAGTGCTAAAATTAAATGACAGGCCTAAGATGCCAAGGGTACACCCTTTGCTCTCTTGACTTCATAGAGGGCTTTCATCTTCTTGAATAAGACAACAAACTCATTCATTTGTAGTTGTTCATGCCTTCCTTAGACTTGTATACACGCACAACCGCTGAACTAAAAAGAAAACCGGTCCTTTTATTCTTTGTGCAGTAAGCATGTCTCAACTAAAACCCCATAGGAACATTTAGATTACTGTATGTTTTATTCCAGATCTGAACTCAGCCCCAGGGAAGCATCCTAGCCATTCCAGACAAGATCAGAGAGCATACTCCTGTGTCTTTTTGATATGGCTGCTCATCTCACTGTTGAATAAAATATGTATTAGGGCATTATCTGTGGACAAATACAGATAGAAAGATTATAAGTTTTCTTTTTCATGAAGGGAACAAAACCCTACAGAACAGGTCAATTGAGATAGCTCCAGAAAATAGGGTGTTGAATAAAAGGTGAGAGGTTGTTTTCAAAGGAAACCTTGCCTGGTGAAGGAGATAGCCTACATTCAGAAAAGTTAATAACATTTAGATGTTAACATTAAGACGTAGGATGGCACACCTGATGTTATACCTAATGTTCTAATTTACATATGAAAAAATTACCTTTTCCTTTACATGGGTGCCTATACAGGAGTCAATAACTATCTATAGCTGTAGAGTTTAACATCCTAAATTTTCTATGTGAGACAAGTTAAGCTTTTCTCTGCACAAGAAATTGTCCTCAAGAAGCAGAGGGAAGAGTGCTATAAAAAGCATGTTTGGGTGACCTCAGAGTACCGTGTCAAAAAACCTACAATGCCACAGCAGGGTTTTACAGGAGAGAGCTCACCACTGCAGGGCAGTTAGAAAAGGGATGGCTTTTTTGGGACATCAGAAGATGATGCTCCTCTCAGGGTATCCTTTTCTGTCAAAGGGAAGAGAGAGAGCAGAAGCAAAAGCACAGATGCACACTCTAAGCTGTGAGATATCTGCTAGTGTTGTTGAACCTTGGAATTTTCCTCTCAGGATCAAAATTTGCTATTAGGATGCCTCTTAGCTCTCTTAGCTGTTTCTTTCCTTTCTGCACAACAAAACAGCACCTTGTTTAACCACAACTAAAACCTGGATTTGGCTGTTAATGCTAGGGGGAATGAAAGCTAGCTCACAGCTCTGGCTCTGCCTTTGGGGATAGAGTAACCAACAGGTGGAACCAAGCAGAGCAAATGTGATGGAGATACAGAAAATAGCAAGAGGGATACAGGCAGAAGACTATCCTCTCCAGTTTATTCTTTTCATTTGTATGGAAACATGCAGATACTCAGCAAAATTGGAAAGCACCAAATGTGAAATGGATAAAAGAAAATGGTTTTTGATAATAATTAATGTGGGGAATGTGTTGCTACAAGGTGATACTGAGAAATGAAAGTTCAGTGGGTTCCGGAAAAGATGAAACTTACAGGGAGACTGAAAACAGCTAAGATTACATTAGATAAATTAAATGCACAATTCATGTATGTTAGTAATAGGTGAAAGATCAGAGGGTAAGAAGCTGAGAAAGAGCTTTCTTGAGAGATATCTTTCCATAATACTCCATTACAGGGTTTCCAATTTCTTCCTTTCAAA
This sequence comes from Megaceryle torquata, assembly GCA_024611175.1. Taxonomy (NCBI): domain Eukaryota; kingdom Metazoa; phylum Chordata; class Aves; order Coraciiformes; family Cerylidae; genus Megaceryle; species Megaceryle torquata. The sequence goes on along the minus strand of JANIJG010012966.1, from coordinate 34,232 downwards.
CTTCAAATACTGGACACTATCTGACATTTAAAGTCGAAATGAGAAAGCTCCAGAGGATACTTATATTGTAATTCCTCTGATTTATGTAACATTTTCTGGGAAGTGTCTGTTCTATAAAAATAAACTGTCCAAGTATTGAGCTAAAACTGCATATTAGTATTTACCTAGGTGAAATTATCCTCTGTTTCTACGCTGCTGACAATAGTGAGTTTCATACATGAACTGGGAACATTATGCAGCCCCATGTCCATATGTTACCTCACTCTCCCACCAAAGACCTCACAAGAGGAAGAGTACTCATTTAAACCTTGCATTCATTTACACTGATGGATTACAAAACACCTCTAGCTCTCAGACGGTAGGGAGAACTCTCTAATAAATACACAAATTACCTTTAATTTAACATCTGTGTCTCCAAGTGGCATTCTATTACCTTGTTTGTGATCTGTGGACAGTAATCTCTAACTGATCTCTGGAATAAGCATGAAGTGTGTCTGGCAGTTTCACCATTTGGTGGATAAATATTTGTGGCTGGGCAAAAATAACACAACAGATTCCAGCTCCAAGGGGAAGCGCATTTGCTGTGATTTATACACTTACTGCAGTGGATAAACACTAATGCCATCATGATTGCCCGTTGTAAAGATCCTGTCATCCGTAGCAACCTGTCTTTTCCACTGGGGCCTACTGTTCTATCTCATGATAAGCAGTAAAGCTCTGGAAGGTGATTGTAAAAGTAACAGACTGTCAGTAGCAGTCAGCATTCTTCTTGTTTCGTCACTTCCAGCATTTGAATTTTTAAGCCTTACAAAGCCAGGAAACTTGCCACCTTTCTTACAATCTGGTAATTTTTTTCCTTATCCTAGCATAAATACTGAACATCTTTGAGTATTAATCAATACAAAGGCATCCCTACTGAAAGGAAAATGAATAAATCCTTTATTCCCCATTAGCTGCAAATACATTCTTATACTATCTTGGTAGTTTTATAAGCACATTCATGTAATATAAAGGAGGTTGGAGTTCACACTGCAGTGTTCTTTCAAGTTTAGGGAGCAACGCAATATGCCAGGATAAGAGAAATGTGTTTGAGAATTTCACAACAGTTATTGCAATAAATCCCACACTCCTGTAATCTTTTCAGCATGTTGCATGCTGGAAAGCACTTGAGTTTAACTAGAAAACATGCATAAACAGAGTTCCACCTACTTAAGATTATCATCAACCTGTCAATTTGCTCTTATCTACAATTTTTTAATTCCATTTCCTTTTCTTTATCCTCCTTGTGTACCAGTGCTTGAGCTCATGATGACAGGAGATAGCAAGACTGTGGTAAAGAGCTGTTGTAGCAGAACTCAAATCACTGAATCTCATAAATAAGATGGCCTTTATAAAGTAAACCTGCAGGCTTCAGAAGCAGCCTCCAACTTCAATTTTTAAGGCTGTGAGGGCAGGGGAAAGGAGCACAAACTGAAACATTGTGACACGCAGGAATTCATAGGACTATAACCTACCTTCATGTGTCAGCACAAGACTCCATCCAGACAGTATGGTACTGCTTCAGGACTGATGTTCCTATTACCATATGTAGTCCCTACATTTAAGCTGTATCACCATATGAAGGTATCACTGTACATATGGATCATCTGCTTTCCTAATGTCTCTATGTCCTTTTCTCATATTGCAGCAGTCTGAGTCACTGAGAAAAACTGAAGTCCCAGTTCCTCTTCCACCACTTGAGATAGCAAAGAACTTCATGTCCCTCAATTTCTCCCTGCTGTCCTTGTGAGGATCTTTTTTCTTCCTTCTAACTAAAATGTAGATGTTTATGATGAATACTCTGTGTTGTATAGAGCTTTTACAGTAAGATGAAAAAAATCTCTTTGATTTTGTGCTTTACTTATGATCTGCAACGTAACAGAGCCGTGTAAATTTTGAGATGTGTGAAGGATGTGGATCACACTTTTTGAATAACAAGCATCAGTGTACTTCTGAACTTCCTATGTTCCTTGATTTCTTGAAACATGTTTCCCTGTAATGAAGAGAAAGATGAACTGCACTGATGGGCCTGATATTCCAGAAATTGCTGTTGAAGTTTTTCCCTTTGATGTCTGTCTACATCTTGATTGCTCTGTCTCCCAGGCTGGAGGAAAAGGAAAGATATTGTTGACATAATGCTGTGTGGCCTGAATGAAACTAGCATCACATCTTAATCTGCTCTTGCCCCACAAGGAATACAAATTTCCCCAGATCTAATCTTTCACAAAAGCACAAGCTTCATGGCAAAAGGAGTGACACTGATTTTGCTTATACATCTTCACAGAATGTAGAATGGGGAATTCTGTATTTTGTCTATCCCAGATGTAATCTGGTTTGTGGGTACAGACACATCTGATTTCTTAAGCCAAAACCTTTAAGTCCCTTTTTCAGCCAGATGTTCTAAGGAAACGAGATTTGCAAAATCGCACTGTCTGATCATCTCAGTACCATTAGCACTAATAACTTAACTACTGGCCACCTTTAAAACCAAGTTTCACAATTGTTAGTGGTCTCAAAGTCATGCAATTTCTACAAACTTTGTGAAAAACTATTTGAGGAATGTAGTAAATGGCCTCACTGGGCAAAAGCTCAATTTACCTGCAAGATTTGTCTGTTGGCTGTGTGTTTATTGGAAACAACACTACTACCTCTTGCTGCTTGTCATTTGGGGATAGGTTGGAGGACTTTGAAGAAAGAGAACCACGGGTGCTGCTGTGCCAAGGAGGTCAAGAGGGAAGAAAAAAAACTAGATGAGGTTACAATAATGTAGGATGGAGAGAGCCAGAAGACAATTCCTTTCCCTTTCCCTCTTCCCTTCCCTTCACTTCCCCTCTCCCTTTCCTCTTTCCTTGCAATATAAGCATTAGTGTGCCTCATTGTGTACCTGCAGCATCATTATCCAGCAACAGGGATGTAGCACCAATGGTTTTTTTTTTAGGATACAGTACATATAAACTGAACAGATCCCGATCTTTGGATAAGTTCATGTGGATGTTTGGAGGACAGGGAACTCTTCAGATTATCTCACCCAAAGTATTCCTTTGTATTTAGAGATCAGTAATGGGGGGGTGAGGGAGATTAAAATTAATAAACTGTAAGTTGTAATACTGCACTTCATATATTCACAGCTGTCTTTCCTTTTGAGTAACACACTCCTGAGTCCATCAAGTATTCCATGAAGAATGGCAGAAGCTAATCCATCCTAAAATACAGAATGCATCATTCCTACTAGACAGAGGAGTGATTGCATGACCTTAAAATGATCAGACAGAATCAAAGGCCACAGGGACACAGAGACCCATGTACCATCCTAGGTGTGAATACAAAGGAGATTTTTTTACAGTCTTTTTATTTCACTTCACCACTCATCAAGTAAAAATGCGCCAGCCTGCCTGCAGTTCTCCAGTTGAGAGGAGATTTCACAAATGGTGGGGGCTGCCTGCTGACCCTCTTCATAGAGGGAGCTCAATGCTGGCAATGGGGGCTGTGTTGCCTGTGGAGACTGATCTATTACCCCTGGCTTACCTGTAAAGCTTTCCAATTTGGGTTCTTCCTTTCTCATTTTTATAAACAGTTTTGCCAGATTACATTTAAATATGACCCTTTTAATCAGGTTACTCAGTATAATACAAGCAAAATTATGATGAGATGGATGATGTTATTGCATTACATATTTTTATCTCCATTGATTCTTCTGTATCTTTCATGAATCACCCTATTGAAAATGTGACAGGTTTATGTCAGTCACAACAAGACTGTAACAATATTAGCTCTACCATGAATTCAGCATGACACCAAAATTGTATCATACTTGACCTTACTTGATATATTCGTGTACTGCATCAGAAGCTCCGTGCTAAGCTGCACAAAACACAGGAAGATTCTTTTCCAACAAGACATTCTTCTATATAAATAGACGTTTGTGCTTTTAGTGTTCGCTCTGTTAGCTCCAACCACGTGATCATATGTAAATAATAATGTTATTTCTAGACACTGCGGCTAGAAGACATTCCATCTTTCTTATTCAAACTTGTTTATAGCACTATCAGTACCTGGAATAACTTACACCTGATAACATCTGTTCTTACTATAAACTAGTGAATTTTGGCATTCTTTCCATGCCTCCACTTTGGTGAGAACATGCAGGGCAGAGAAGGAAACCTTCATAAAATTTGGAGGCCTTGACAAAATCAGCAGCTGGAGAAAAAGGAAGCAGGAGGAGGCCTTTTACCATTGATTTCCTCAAACTAATGGAATCCAGAACCATCATTTGCAGTTTCGATGAACTGCAGTTAACTGCCAAAGTGTTCTGTCAGAATAATACATTTGCCAGAACCTCATCACTACAAGCTGCCACAGCTCCATTGACTCTTGGGAGAGGCAGAGCTAAAGTAGCCTTTGGGTAATTTTTTTTTTCCCTGAGAAAAAGTGGTCTGTCACTTAAAACAAAGGACAGAGAAACAGAAGAGATTACTTTGTAACCCATTTTCTCACAGATTTTCTCTAAGTACTCACAGATAAAAAAGTAAGGGCTTGGTTTTCAATGAAGTTTTGCAGCTAAATCTTCTGCAATGGGCAGTTTAAAGCCTATTACTTTATTACAAAATACCAGGAATGATTGCATCATTCTAAGAACTGTAATAAAACTTGCTTTTAGTATGGCAAACAGATGAGTTGCTAATACAAAAGCCAGGAATTCTAGCATTAATTAAAGCTCCCCGTCAAAGTTTACGCTGCATCTTCTAAACTATCTTAGTTAATTAAGTTATTTACAAGTCCTATTTCATACTGTGCACATGCATCGTCAGCTGGTATCACTGAGCAGCTCAGTCTCCCACCTAGGAAACTCCAGCTTTGACAACAGCAGCTAAAATTATCATTGGAGAGAAGCAGATTCACGCTGTTCTTACTAGAAGTTGCTAAAAATGAACAATTCCAATATAAATGCTATGGAAATAATCTTTCTCAATTTGTCCACCTTAATTGTGGTGGATTGACCTTGGCTGGCTGCCAGATGGTCTCTCACTCCCCCTCCTCAACAGGATAGAGGGAAAAAATTAAGAATAAGCAGCTAACAGGTCAAGGTAAAGACAAGGACATTGCTTAACTATTACTGTCACAGGCAAAACAGACTCAATTTATGGAAAATTAATTTATTTCCAAATAAAATAGTAAAGACAAATTCAAACACCACCTTTCCCCCTCTCCCCAGATTCAACTTCACTCCTTTATTTCCGATTTCTCTACCTCCTCCCCTCAGAGCAGTACAAGAGTGACTGGAAATGGGGGGTTGCAGTTGGTCCATGCCAGCTCCTCTCTGTTACTCCTTCCTCCACACACTTGTGCCCTGCTCCAGCACGGTTCCTCTCCATGGGCTGAAGTCTTCCAGAATAAACCTGCCCAGTGCAGGCTCTTCACGGGCCACAGTTTCTTCAGTGCATATCTACTGGCTCCAGCATGGGGTCTTCCACAGCTGCAGTGTGGATGTCTGCTCCATCCTTGTCCTGATCCATCCTGGAGACCAGGGGATCCTTGCTCAGGCACCTGAAGCACCTTTTCCCCTCCTCCTCCCCCCCTCACCTGGGTGCTCACAGGGCTGTATCTGATACTTTTTTCCCCTCACTGCCAGGCAGTGTTTCATGTTTGTTTCTGGGCACAGTTTCAGCAAGTCATAAGCATTATTTCCAAATTTTTTGTTTTCTTGCACATGATTCTTGTAAAACAAAGTGCAACCCAGAAAACAGATCAGACTGACTCTGATGGCTTTTCACAGGACAGAGGGAAAGTTCTAAGGATAAGCACAGCTGCCCAGAAACAAAATTCACCTGGTTACTGACAATGCATGATAACAAATTACCACTCACAGAAATATTCAGGACAAGGATTCATACAGTGGCTCTGTGAAATCACCTTTGTAAAAAAGAAAAAAAAAAACCAAAAAAAAAAAAAAAAAAAACAAAAAAAAAAAAAAAAAAAAAAAAAAAAAAAAAAAAAAAAGGTGGGAAATCAAAAACCTTTTTCTCATGGGTTTGTAGAAAAAAACGAAGAGGACACGTTTGAAACCCAGTC